>APFE031743902.1:57554-86489 GCA_000404065.3 Pinus taeda | reverse complement strand
TTTGAAAAGAAAAGGGGGTAACTAGGAATATTTTCTGATTAGAAATCATTTCAAACAAACTGAACAAGAAGAACCTAGTAATAAAAAAGGAGAGACTAGAAGAAAGTTTCCCTCAAACCCTAAGGAAAACTCACCTACACAAGAAACACAACAAGATCCATATTATGATGACGAAACCCCTATTGCAAGTGTGTTGGAGATTCTTAAGCATAAAAATGTTAGAAGAAAGATAACCAACAATAAAGGGAAAAGTACATCAAAAGGAGAAACATAACACGAAAAGGTTAAAAAGTGTCCCTGTACTACTGAAAAATCACCATCAAATATAAGTAGAAGTGAATGACTTAACAAACAAATACATGAACATTCTCATAAATATACATGATTCATAAATTTATAAGAAGAAGAGAAACCAAGAGTTCCATCACCAATTCCAAATCCAACTAGGAAATTTCTAGAAATTGATCCTGTCCAGCAAGAAATATATAACTACATTGAATATTTGGAATGAAAAACTATAGGAAATTTTTTTGAATCATCCTCAAACCGAGAATAAATTTTAAATTAAGGAATTCATTTTGATCTTCCAGAAGAACCCCAAATTGTAAACACTCTTAAGAAGGAAATCTTTGAATTGGGGGTATTAAATAGACACTTGAAGCATGGACACGAAACAATAAAGATACAAAATTAAATCTATAGGACTCAAAATGATAACGTCTTGTTACATCTTGGTTTATGGTATGAGAAAAATAATAAATTGAAAGCTAAAAATAAATTTCTTTAGAATAAAGTCATAAGTTTGCAATATAGGATCTTGATGAAGAAACCAAGGATGTCAACCAGCATCAGGAAAGCAAGGAGAACTAACTTCAATGTTCTTTCTCCGGCCTTTGAAGAAGCTTGGTAAAAGAGAAGGATTACAATTTTGAAATTTTGTGCATGAGGACATGCAATGTCTTCTATGTGGGGGTATGTTGAAGCCAAAAATTGTCTCTTTTTTACAACCTTCTTACACTCCATCCTCCTTGTTTTTTACTCTAATAACTCTAATTGAGCATCAATTTACAAGGTTCATGGAAATAGTAGGTACTTAAACATGTTTTATTTCATAAGTTTGATTGTTGTTTATTATTTAACTCAATATTTGCATAAGCTACTAAATTGCACCAATTTTGTAGCTAATGACTCATTCTACAATGTATTTGAAGGTTTGATGGTTCCAGAACTCCAGATGAGGAACGAGACATATGAGTAGGTGGAAAATAACTGACATAACTATATTTACATATGTTCATGATCGGGATCGATGATAAGAACATCATAAAAGCCCAATCAACACGAAAGTCAACCAGCAAAGAAGGAGTTGAAGGAAAACCAAGCGAGCGAGAAAATTAATGGAAGCATATATTTACCCTAATTATTTACTTCTCTATATAAAATCATGAGGAAATCATATCATATTATCTTCTTATGTTATTTTTAGTCTCTGTCGAGTAGGATAGGCTCGTAAATATATAAAATAGTTATTGATAACGGTCATAAATCTACCTCTGGGCATGATAAACGACAACCTTGAATATTATTTTTGAAACTCTATTTGCATTTATAAAGGTGATTTTGATCATTCTGTTGAGAAATTTCCTTGATGCGTATTTAGTTTCTAATTAATCGTGCGTACCTACAACTCACAAGAGGCCCCCCTAGAGCTGTAAGGTCTTACTTATTTTTAGAAAACATTCAGTTTCACATTTTACATCACTTTGAATTATTTTATCTAACCCTTCAATTTTGATTGTTAATGAATTCTTTTTATATTGATGACAGTTCATAATAGAGTATGTTGTGCTTAATTAGTTTGTTGTAGGATGGGCAGAATAGCTCGAGACCTCTTATGTACATAATAATTTGTAGACAGAGTGTGAAATTATTTGAGATTTGAAATAGAGTTTAAGTTACATTTGAGTGAAGAATATTTCAATTTATACTAAGTGTTATATTTTATATTAATTTCCTTTTCTATTGAAAGTAATTTGGGTTTGGTTTCAGAGTAACTTTATTTCTGCAAGTCTGATCTTTCTATTGAGCAAGTGTGCTAATTTTAGTTTCATTTTGTGAATGTGATATTTATTTAAAGAAAGTGTGATAAAGTTAGTTTCATTTCTATTAAGTGAGACATATTTACTTTATGCAAGAGTGACAATTGTTTTAATAAATTTTAGGTAGCATATGCACATAAAGATATCTCAATTTAATTTAGGAATTACATACACCATAAGGACTTTTAGCACATACAATACACATACACTTCATCAGTTTACAAGCCTTGGTCGGTAATATATGTAGTAATTTAACATCAATTAAATTACCAAATAGTACCTTTCAACGGGCCATGTACTATGCTTTCCATGACATTAAACATATTATAAAAGACTATTTGGATGAGCTAGCCTTTTGTTGCTGAAATACAACATAACATCTAAAGAATCTTCACCTTGTTTTTGAAATATATCATTATTATAAAATCCAGTTGAATCCTCTCAAGTGCATATTAATTGTGACATCGGGTTGCTTGTTTGGATTCATCATTTCGAATGAAGGGATTAGAGTTTACCCCTTCAAGGTAGAGGCTCTACTTTAGTTGCCTCCCCTATCCAATGTACATCAACTTAAAAGTATCCAAGGTAAAGCCATTATTTTATGGAGATTCATCATAAACTACGTCAAGATAACTAAAGGTTTTATGTGTTTACTTAAAATGAAAGCCCATTCATTTGGAATGAATTCAGCCAATGCTCTTTTTATGCTTTGAGAAATGCATTAACCTATGCTCCTTTGCCGAGTCCACTTGATAATAGCAGATATTTCCTTTTGTGTATTTCCAGAACATAATATGCTATTGGTGTGGTTCTAGTTCAAGAATTTTATGCCTTTAAGGAACATGAAATCTATTCCCTAAGTTGTGGCTTTGCAAGTCATGAACTTCGATATTATCCTATTAAGAAATTGGCTTTGGCAACAGTTCATGTTGTAGGATAGCTCCATCATTATATTTTGTTAAGGAAAACCATTGTAGGTTCTGATGTTAATGCTTTTCAATTTTGTATCAGTAGGTGAGTGATTGGGGTAAAATAAAATAAAGGGATTCTGATTTGGCAATAATATGATCCTGAGTTTATGTTAGCAAAATCAAAGAAATACTTGATTTTCATAAAATTTATTTCAGAACTATCTTGCGATGGAGATTCTAATTATGATGAATCAATTTGTAATGAACACCTATTTTTGATCTCCCCACAAGGTCCATGGTATGGATACATCATAATATATCTCCAAAATTTGAAGTTTCCTCAATCCTTTTCTAGGGATGATCATAAAAAATTACATCACCTCTCTAAGAACTATTTGATTATCAATGATACATTATATAGTAAGGGGGTTGAATCAATGTTAATCAATTTCTTAACCTTAGAAGAGGTCTAGTTAGTTTTAAATGTTTTTTACAATGGGGATTGTGGCATTCATTTATCTGGATTGGAAACAACTCAGATGGTCTTCTGTGCAGGGTATTTTTGGCCTTCAATTTTAAAAAAATGGCATTTGTGTCAAGTATACACTTGGAAAATTCATGCTCGTCCCTCCACTATTTCGTATTCTTATTGTAAATCCATTCAGTAAATGGAGAACATATTTCACTATGTGTCACTGACATCGACTAAGGGGCATAAGTATATTATCATGGAAAGCAACTAGTTTACTAGGTGGGTGAAATACATGCATACATTTAATAATGATGGTGAGAAAACTACACTTTTCCTTTTCAATAAAGTAACTTCATGTCTCAATATCCCTAAATAGATTGTAATTGACCATGGTAGATGCTTTCAACATAAGATGATTTCTAAATTGGCTATTGTTACATAGTTCTAGGTTCTGCTCTCTGTTCTGGTGACTGTGTTTTGATGATAGTATTATGAATGTTTAGATTGATTGATTGTGATTTACTTTAGTGATGATGGGCTTTCAGTGACTCAGTTGTGGGTGATTCAGAGATTTATGATTGAGTTTTAGTGATTGGTTGATGCAGATATACTTGATAGTTTTACTGCAATGGTAATTGATTTTGAGCTTCAATGTTGTTGATGGGTTTAGTATGAAAATTGGATGAAATGTGGCCTTCAAATTATGGTGTTGTGTTCCAGGAGTATCTAGTCTGAAAATTAATGAAACATGGTCTCTGGAGGAAGGAAGAAGGTCGTACACTTCTGTAGGTTGGCGCCTATGTACTAGTAAACATACCAGCTAGTACAAGAGCTATGGGGTTGCAGCTCCCTTCCGGTAGAAGCTGGAGAATGAGAGAAGGTTGTAGCCTTCTACAAGTGGGTGCCTACATACTAGTATGAGTCTACGCCAATACAAGATTGTAAGCATGTTTTTCTTATATTAAAAGAAGATAGCAGTAGGTGGTTTTTGTCCCACATTGGGTTTCCACCTTAAATCTTGGTGTTCATGTGTGTTTCTTATGTATGATGGTTTGTTCTGATATGACTGCACATGGTTACTGTTTATATGGTTAATGAAGTACTGATGCACTGATTAAAGATCAACATATGATGAATTAACTGAATCATAATTTTGTTGGATATACGCTGGTTATGTTAAATACAGTTGCTTGTACACACGAGTTACCTTCATTGAAGTAGCATATATAAATTTGAGTGTGAAAAGAAAAAGATTATTTATTTGACTAATACTGATTCACCCCCCTCTTAGTATTATTTCTAACAATTGGTATCAGAGCAGGTCCTTGAAAATAAGCTTGATCGCTTGAAGGGAGATCCATCATCATGAATAATCAAGAAAGCATGGGATCCATCAGATTGCTAAACCTCAATGGGAGAAACTTTGTTTGTTAGAAAATAAGAACCACAACCTATCTACAATCGCTTTGAATGGATGTCTAGGAAATTGTGGAAGGAGGATATACATTTCCAACAACAATTCTTACAGATACGGTAGGTAAAAAGAAATATGAAACCAATGCCAAAGCTGTCAATACTTTATTGGGAAGTCTATCACAATCAGAGTTTGTCAAAGTCATGCATCTCAAATCAACCAAAGAAATATGGGACAAAATCGTTCTAAGTTGCGAAGGAGACTCTCAAGTAAAACGTTCTAAGTTTCAAACTCTCAGAATTCAATATGAAACTCTTAAGATGCATAGTGATGAAATTATAGCTAGTTACTTCCTACGTATAGATGAATTTGTCAATTTTATGAAGAATCTAGGTGAAGAGATAAAGGAAGTCAGTCTAGTTGAGAAAATTTTGAGATCTTTGTCTACTAAATTTGAGTCAAAAGTGTTTTCCATAGAAGAAAAAATAGATCTTCAGAATATTACTATGATGCAACTTCACGGAATCCTAACTACTTTTGAAATGAGAAAAGGAGGTCCATCAGATATGAGAGAAGTCGCATTTAAAGAATCAACAAAGAGAAAAGAAAAAGAAAAACACAATGAATCAGGACACATTTCAGAAGAAGAAGATGAGGTAAATTTTGTCAAGAAGATTCAACGGGGTTCTGGAAGGTTGAAAGGTAAGCTACCTTTCAAATGTTTTTCTTGTGGCAATTGGTCATTACGTTGTGTTGATGCCTTGAAAATCGCTACATCAACATCGGGGAAAACCACCCGATCCTGACCTTAAAAGCAGCTCCTTTTCCGTTTGGTGTGGTGGCTCCGACTGAATATAATGGGGCTAGTTTCCCAGTGATTTATAAATGGGATGGATAAGTGGTTGATTTTCTAATATTTGATGGTAATGATGGATAACTTTTTCTAAAATGCAATAACATAAATAGCTAATCTATCCACGGAAGTCTTTCTCTTAGTGCAATTTTTGATGGTTCTTATTGACAAGTAGGCATATAGATGACTCTATTTATAAACAAAAATATTCATTCATATGATAATTACTTTGTTCAAGTAGTTCAACAAAGTAATAATTAAAACATTATTACACTATTCTTTATATATCATTGACATACATATGTATAAAAATAACAACTCTTAAACATTCAATAGTGATAAGTCAAAGAGTTGCTGTGAAAGCATATACATACATCAATAATAGAAAAAATGAATAAATGTCGATTCACATAAAAGCATGAAGAAAAAACATAGATAATAGTACCATATGTGTTTAAATCTCCTCTAATATAAATTGCATTTAAATCCCACCTTTCAACTTGGAAATTATTTTACAAGAAGCAGTAGTGCATGTCACATAAAAGTATTCTTCATCAAAATTCAGAATTCAGGTCTAGTTTTTATAAAAAAATATATATTGGAAGTACAGTAGTGCAACTTCTGATCCAAGTCTTAATACAAATATTTGAGGACCCTTTCTAAAAACATGAAAGGGTCTTTAAATACTATCTAAACTAACAAACTATGAAATAAAAATATTGTGTGCTAGTATAACCAAATCATAAATATATGAAAATCTCCTCGAAATAGGCATGCTTGTAGTCAGTCAGAATGGTTCACTATTTCGGCTAACTATCTTGTGGCTTGAGCTGGCAAATGACAAGCATTAGTTGCAGTTCTAGAGGATGACTCATGTGCAAATGTAACTGGGCAGTATATGTGGCATCAATAATTTTGGGAATCATGTAACAGATTGCATCAGTGAGGCATTTCATCACTATCCTCTAACTATGTGGTTTAACAATGAAGAACCAAAAGGTTTCCCATGTTAAAGTTTGAATACATATGATTAATATTTCCCTCTACTCCAGCCCCTGTTCCCATGTTTGTTCCAATGCTTTCACTGATGGAAGTTTCCTTGGAGAACATTTTGAAATTAAATTTGACAAATAAAGAGTATCATTAATCAATTCAACCAGATTACTAGTTGCCGATCTACATCTTGATGTCGCCCTTTCTACCTTCATCAATTGAGATTGCCATTCAAGGAATAGGATTTCCTTATGCCATTCGAGAATTTGGGGTAGATTTGCAGCTTGTCCTTCCTTGGTTTCTTGCCAAGAGAGAAACTCTGTTAGTCTTTCATCTGCTTGCTCCAATTTCTATCTTGTATCAACTGACTTATCAATCATAGATGACGAAATTTCACAGAGGGGAAGAATGAGAGATGTTGTGACATAATAAGCTCAACTGATTAGACAATACTTTGGTAATTTGGAGAGCTTCTGATTTGAATTCTCCCACTTGGGGATATCCTTTATATCTTTCTATTTGTAGTGATAGTTGAGCGATCTGTTCTTCTTTAGACTTGCTAAACTATTCATTTAATAATCGTAGCTTGCTCAATGCTTGTGATAGTTCTTGTTGCTTCTAAATTGCATGTTGATCAATTCCTTTATTTTTCTTTGAGAAATTTCTCATTCAATTGATCATTTGACTATCTTTGGGCTGCTAATTGATGTTCCAGCTATTGTATCCTCTGTTGCTTCTCTTGTACCTATGTCTTTAGCAAAATAATTACTTGATCCTTTTCTTTAAGCAAATTTCTTACCTCCGATGCTTTGTCCATAGTAGCTTTTGTGTATGCTCCAGCATACTGAGAGAGTTTAGTGATATTTTTAGAAGGGTTGACTTCTTCTCTCCATACCAGATTTGTTATCTCCATTTGTGAAGGCAAAAGAGAAGATTGATCAAGTTTTCTCTTTTTCCTTTGTCTCTTGATTACAGCGCTAGAAGATTGATCTAGTTTTCTCTTTTTCCTTTGTCTCTTGATTACAACCCTATGCTTAGGGTTTCAGAAGACATCCAAGGGTGGTATTTCTTATATGTGTCGAACAATTTCATCGGATGGATTCTCGAGAATTATTTCTACATCCTTTTGTGTCATGGGTGGGTTGCTAGTTCCTTTAGTCGGAACTGTATTAATTGTTGTGTTCTGACCAGTTGTCACCTCAAGTGTGCTAAATCCTTGTAGGCTCTCAATATTACTGATAATAGAATCAAATTGCTGCCATTATTTGAGCAGTTTGGGATCAACATAAATACTTGAATCCATGAGTTCACTACTCTTTCCTTCTTCCTTCTCTTGCTCTGGCAATTTTCCTTTTTCAGGAACCTTTTCCACTGCAGGAGTCTTGTCGGCAACTTTCTGTTTAGTTTTACTTGGTAGTTGAATTGTAGGGGTTGTAGCTAATAGGTCTAAAGGCAGAGTTTGTAACATTTGGTCTTTGAGCCTATTGAACATTTCTAACCCTTCTTCTTCATACCTCATTCTAGCGAATACTTTAACTTGAAAAAATGTATGCCGAAGAAAATAAATCATCAAAGTCATCCGCTTCATGATCAAATTTGGCTAGTTTAGCTTGAGCGGTGACATTATGGGAAACCTTATTTGGGTCATATTTCCTATTAGGAATGGTGGCAAGATTCAACATCTAAATCTTCTCTGCCTCTTTTTCTGCATGCTTGTAGTTATGTAGGGTAAAAATGCCACATCATAAGGGAAATACAAGCCACATCTATTTCTTGGAGTCCCTAAGGGATCTTGATGTCCCTTCAACAATTATCTGATATGCCAATTCCCTTGCTAACAATTTATCAGGCACATACAAGGGGAGGAAATGGGGTTTAATGAGGCTGCCAAAAAGCCTTACATAGGTAAATTTCTCCTCCCTAAACCAATTGCCTACTGTTGTTAAGTCAATTTCTACTTCCTGGGATATCTTGGGGGCAGACTTATGGAAAATAGAATAATATACAGGTAAAACAAAACCATTGCAAATTATGTACAGGTGATTTTTGTAGTGCGCTTTCCACAATTGCTTATGATAAATATGAATTGGGTTTGGATCTTAGGAAGTCCATTACCATCGAAGTACTGGGTATTCATAATTGAAACAAATAGTATCCATAATATATGCACTGTAGTAGAAATGGGGAATGGTCCGAGAAGTTTTATATGCATTCCTTCTGTACTCTAAAATCTCAATGGCTAGTCTATCAGAGAAAATATTTACCCAATCCATAACATAACCATTAATTGCTGCTTCCATTAGCGGGACCATATCTATAGTGAATTTGGCAAAATCATGTTGTCCCCATAGTCTACACATCATAGCTCAAGCATAGCAATAAGGGGAAGCTAATGAGTCAACAAAGTACTTACCCGATGACTCATGTTTGTGTTTCTCTAAAAAATGCCTCCATTGCTTGATCGGGGCTTGCTCCGAGTCGTTTTCCTTTGCAAATGATTCTAGGAATTCCTTGTTGTATCACTTCTCGGGTGGAGGTAAATGGTACATTTTCCTAAGATCTTCAGGCTTGAATGAGCCGAATCTCCTTCCATCTACTGTGGAAAATGTTCTATCTGACGTTGGAATTTTCTCTACCACCCATCTTACCACATCAGTATATGGTAGGATTTTGGCTCGCGCTGCCATTCTGTGAAGATAAGAACAAGACAACTCCTTGAGAGTTCTCTCTGACTTGTTGGTTCAATTGGCAGTGGCTTCCTCTGATAATTCCTCGGGCTCCTCCGCTTTTATCAGATTATAAATGCTTTCCCAGCTAGTATTTCCCAGACCAAGACATGTCATATCTGAGATTAATCCCTTCTTTCTTGTTCTGGTTCTTTGGCCGCAGGAGTTGCTGTGGACTTCTTTGATTTCTTCCCCATTTTCTCTGAATTTCTGGATTCGGAGAGGCTCTCCACAAACAGTTGCAAACCGTAACACAAAGACACTATTGCTGCAAGCCAATATGAAAATGAATAGAATTACGTTGATTGACATACGATAAATGAAATATAGTTAAGGATTTCCACGGATAAAATATTTTAAAGGATCTACCCTTAACTGTAAAATTTAATAGCCGTTCGAACCGCCAATTGTGGTGAATTAATATCATAAATATCCATCTTTTCAATCGTATACCGAATGATTATTTCAAGTGTGCTTTAGATTTCAGCGATCGGCAATCAGTGACAAATCACAGATCACAATTGGGAGTGTCAAAGGGAGGGGCTTAATTACTTGCAATGAATATATCCGGTTGCTGAAAGGTAATATTATAATATAATGGAGGGGTTATTATGCATGCAAACAATTTTTCAGCGTATATTTACCTTTTGAGATGTGTGCCCAATTAATTGAGAGAAGTCAAGATTTGGCTTAAGATTTTATCCTTTTGTCATATGACTCCTGCGATTGCTGATTGCGATTTACTTTATCGCATCGGGAGATTTAATGAGGCCTTTATGTATGTCCCTTTATCAATGAATATCTCTGATTACCGATTGCGATATCACATTGGAAGATATGATGAGCCTTTGTGTGTGTACCATTGGCATTTGACTTCTCCGATTGCCGATTGTGATTTCCTTTTCAGATCGGAGGATTGGGTGAGGCTTTGCTTTTATGTGTGTTCCCTTTATTATTGCGATATGCGATCTCCGATCGCTTTATCGCAAATATGGAATTATTTACGATATTTTAAAAGGAACACTTTGTTTTTTTATCAAAAGGCTTTACAAAATGACTTATTTACATCGGACCTTTTAATAAGGATTTTTATTGTAATGAGGTTAATACCATTTTATTTATTAACTCACATATCTAATTAAGTTTATTTTACAGGGACCCATTTCATATTAAAAATATTTTATTAAAGATTTTTCTAGAAATGGGGGGGGGTTGTTGTACGGCACAACACGTTGCTAGATGCCCTCATGTCAAAGGAAAGATGTCTAGAGAAGGTAAGAGAAGTTATTATACTCATGATGATAGTGATGGCTTGTTCAATAGTGATGAAGATGATCGAGAAATTAAACTACTCATGGCATATGAAAATAATGCCTTAGAAAAGGAAAATTTCCTTAAAGAAATCAATCAACTTAAAATCATTTTGGCAGAAAAGGGTATAGTCATAAACACAGTGACACATCAACTCAATCAAAAAGACAAACACAATGAAGTATTAGAATGTGAAGTAGTAAGTCTAAGAAAAGAACTTGAAAAAACAAAGACTCTGAATCTTATATTTGCTAAAGGATCATAAACATTAGATGAAATCATCAAAGTTCAATGTTCGCCCATTATAAAGACTGGTCTTGGTTTTCATTAAGGTGAATCTAACTCACAAGATGAGGTAAGGAACTCCAATGAAAAATTTGAAATGCTCAACAAGGAGATAAAAACTCAACCCCATCAACAACCAAGGAAAGAAAATCTTCAAAGAAAATCTTTTACTCCTAACTGTGGAAGTGATAGTCAGTTATTTCCTTCGATGAATAATGTTGAATGTTTTATATGTCATAATTTTGGACATGTTACAACTAGATGTAGAGGTAGAATGGTTGAAGACCGTCACACAGAAAGATCATCAGGTTCCAGGTACTTTAAGGGATATTGTTTTGCTTGCAATATGTTTGGTCACAAAGCTATTGATTGCAATAAAAGGAATATGAAACATGTAAGATGTTATGCCTGTAAAAAGTTTCGGCATAAAGTAAAGGAATGCAAGAGAAAATTTCAGACACCATACCAAAAAGACCATACATCATCAAAATCCAAGGTATTGAAGAAGATGGAATTGTTTTCACAAAGATGTGGCATAGCTCAATTTACAGACATAACAGACCCAGGGGGAGATGAAAGTGTAAAACTTCAGTATTTCAATTTTCATACGTAGTTATTATGAAGAGAAGTCACGTATATATGCGAGTTAGAAGCTGCATAATCGTGTATATGGTGTTTTGAAGAAAAAGTAGTGGAACAAACTCAGGAAAAGGAGTCTGATATGGTTCAGTCATTTATCTTCTCTGTTTGATGATGGTTACAATCTGCTAATGATATGTGGAAATGTGTTGGTGCTCATAAGGTGTTAAAAATTTGAATTATATCTTATTAATGATGATTCCTTGATGACTCTCACTGATATTTTCAATGATTAGATCTGACAATGAACAATTGCCATAGGTTCAGGGGGAGCACATGCTTCTAATAATGCATTGTTAGCATTATGTTAGAAGATCTTGGTACTTGAAGATGCTTATATTGCTTGATCCACATAGTTGTTTTTTATTCAGATGATTCTTTTAATTATGTACACATACATGTTGTTGACCTTGATGCTACTGACAGATGTTGATGGTGCAGATCATATATTGTGTATGATAGTTGCTGATGACTATCATGATCTTGGTCCTTGTTATAAATGTCATCATTTGATGTAAAGGTCATGAAAAGAACTAATTTTTAACCCCAATATGCATGGGAAGGATGATGTAATAATTTGTATTTTAGTCATGTATAAACATTTGGTATATCCCTACTTGGTTGGGTGGATGAGTCAAAATTGGTGTATCCCCACTTGGTTGGGAGATTGATGTATGTATGAGTCATTGGTGATAGGAAGGTCATACTCACTATTAGTGTCGATATCTTCATCCCTCCGTCAGAGATCAAATCCTCTTGTTACATTGCATATTAGGTGTCCTGCCCAGTCAGCTGCATTCCATTAAGAGCATGGATCATCTGACAGTAGTGGCTTCTCCTACAGTTTCCCTCATGTCATTTTCCTGTTGGCCCATGTTTATTCATCAAAATCATATACAGTCACCTTTTTGTCATTAAAGTTTGCAAAATTCTTTTCTAGGGTTTCATTAGGGTTTCATCAAAAAGGGTTTCAAAATGTCCAATAACAGTCAGCATGCACATGAGGAGGTTCTAGTATCAATAAATTTCATAATCAAGTTCTTAGAGATGTATTTTTCATCAAAACTTTTTTTTGAGGAAAAACATAGTATTTTTTTAGGTTTTATTGTATAAATTCATGTAATTTCATTTCCTTCTTATGCAAAGCAGTTTAGAAGCAACCCTGGTCACTTTCCCTAGCCTCAGTAGCGCCAACCCCCTACAAAGCAAACAAAAAACAAGTCATTTAGTTCACCAAAAAGCTCAAATAAAGTCAAAAGCTCAAAAAATAGAGTTAAAAAGTCAAGTCATGTTCCAAACATTGTAAAAGTGGGTTTTTATGCATAAAAATTCAAAAGCACCTTGTATATAATTGTTTTCCTCAATTCAAAAGCTCATTTTCATCCAAGAAGAAGAATTGAAGCAAGTGAAGCCCATGTTTGAGTCAAGGGAGAACGTTTGGAGAAAAATTGTCCAAATACTGGTGGGAAGGCGTGGTGCACACACAAGGCGCGATGCGTTGGGTTTGAGGCATGGCGCATAGAGCTGCCAAGCTTGTTTCGCTCCAAAACTTCTGCAAATCATCCAAAACACTTAACACTTCCATTGTGCAAGTAAGTGAAGATCTCATCACTGCTAGTAGAGGAGTTTTCCATACAATTTATGGTGGTGGTCTAATAGGAAAATCAAACCCTACACTCTTGCCATTTCCCAAGAAATTGTTTCCTAGGGTTTCCTTTGGTTATTTTGCTGCCGAGTTCATTCTGTCATTTCCTCATCTTTTCACTCCCTCACTTATTTTCCCAGTTTATTTCCCTATTCCCTAACCCCCATATTCCCAAAAAAAATTATATCCCTATCCCCCATTCCTATTTTCCCAAACCCTTACTACAAATTCCCAAACCCTACAGTGTTGTCCCTAAACTTAATATCACTCCCTAATCCCCTGTTTCCCTAACAAAACCCTGTCCCAACAGTCCCAAAATCCCCATACTCTCTCCCTCCACAGTCCCTCATATCCTTTCCCTCAGTGGCATAAAATTTAAGAAAAACCATAAACCTCCTACTTCTCATCAAGAAAACTCACTCACTACTAGAGATGGAGTCTGATCCTTCATATGATCATGAATAAGAGACACACAGTGATTCTCCTAAAGAGGTACATGCACCCAGGAGGCCTCATGGAGGTGGCAAACATATTCGAGAATAACCTACCACTCTTGCTGAGTTACAGGCCTGCCCTCTCGCCATCACTTGTTTCCAACACTAGTCCTACTATGAATTTTGTGAGATGATTGCTAGATTCTAGTTTCACCATGAGTTGGCCTGTTTGTTTGTGCTTCATTTACATGATGGTCAAGCCACTCTAGCTGGTGTAACATTCACTTTAACACCAGAATCTATTTCACTAGCAACCAATATTCCTAACAATGGAGAGCAATGCAACAAGAGGCAGCAAATTGACAGGCAACATTATGAACCATACATCAAGCCCTATTATTTGAGACAACTCAGCAGAGTTTTTCCTTTTCGGTACCTCAAAGATTCATATGCTCCTTTAATGAAACTGATAATGAAGTATTTCAGCTATGAGGGGCGATTTTCCTATTTATATGCCTACCATATCAGGCTGTTGATGCACTTTCCCAGGGTGAGGATGATGAACCTCCCCTACTTCACGTGCCAAAATATTGAGAAAATGACCACCCTAGTACAGCAGAAGACTCCTCAGCAGTAGTTCAACAATATTTACCATTTTTCTCTCATTAAAATTGTGGTCATCCATCAGCTTGGTCTGCAGAGCATCACTTGGGAGGACTTCATTTCTCGTGAGTTTTCATAGCTCCTCAGGGACCTCCAGAGGCTTCACATGAGATAGGTGAACCTTCATATCAGCATGAGGGTCTTGAGACACAGGCCACTAGCATGCTGATGTTTGTCACTTGTCAGAAGGGCACTAGATGGTTGTTCGTAGCAGCAAAGCAAGTATTATCTCCACCCGAGGTGGAAGGGGTCTCGCTACCTTCATCAGCACAATAGGTTCAAGACAAAGGCAAGAGTCCATTACAAGATGAGGGATCTTCAGGTGAGTGGGAGACTGATTTCATTCTCATTGAGGGTGATGATACTGATGTGGGCCTCCAAAGTTCAAATCTCAAAGAAGTCATACAAGAGCAGCAGGCAGACATTAATGCCTTTTCCCTCAACTTGGAAAAGGCTAAATGGATTATAAAGTGCCTGGAGTAAAGAAATAAGCATCTTGAAGATCAGCAAGCGATTATGGAGTTGCAAAACATTCGGGAGAATCGCCAAGCTGCCCAAAGGAGGAAGGTGGAGCTCACTTCACTTGAGCAAGAGATCAATGTCGATCGGGAATCATGGCTTGAAAGAGCTAATATCCACTTAGAGAAGTTGTTGGAGAAGACCAACAAGGAGAATACATTGTTGAGACATATGGCATATCATTACATGGCGAGAAACAAAGTCTGCAAGGCAAGAATCAAGAGCTTAAAGGCAAAATTAAAGAGGGCATCAAAGAGGCAAAAGGAGCATGATAGACTTCAGATATTGGCTGAGGCTTCCTTGGCCCAACATAATGCTTAATGGAGAAGACTCAGCACAAATTTCAAAAAATTTGGGGCACTTTTTGCATTTTTGGAATTTTTGGCACAAAAAATAGAGTTTTCTTCCCTATGCGCCGCGCCACCTGATGCTCACTTTTGATAGGAGCCTCCAAATGACAAAAACTTAGAATTTTTGGATTTGGCATGAAAAAATATTATTTCCTACCAATGGCCAAGAAATTTTGACAGGTTTTGAGCCCTCAAAAAGGTCAAAAACACTCAAAAAATGACCTTACTGCCCCTATTTTGACACATAGGCAGCAGTGTTGGGAGAACTAAATTTTGGAGGGGAAAATGGAGGCCAAATTGAAAAATTACACTTGGGTTGGAAAGTAGACAGGTAGACCTTTCCCACAAGCACACGTGGAGAGAACTGGGACACCAGGAAGGCCTTCAAAAGTGGCTCCAAACAGGCGTTATGCATAGATAAATCAGCACGGCGCATAGGGAAAATTTTGCTCAGTTTGACCAAGTATACTCTGTTTTTTGCCTAGCTTTTGCTAGTTTGACTTTTTCACCTTCTTAATGTCAAATTTGTGATGTAATTTAATGTAAATTTATGGATCATGATTTAAATATTCAAATTTTTACTTATGGAGGTAGATTCATCTATTAAAAAGTTGTTTGAAACTGAATGAATCAGTTCCCTTGTTTCTAGAGGCATGCTGTTCCACTACCTAATTTCTAGTTCTCAGTTTAGAATTAGTTGGAACATCTCCTAAACATGTGAGCTTGACCACTAGAGGCTAGGATGAGCTATGGTTTTTCTATATTATTTGGTTTTTCAGTCATTAGCATGGTTGGACTTTTGAGAAAGCAAGGAGCTTCATTGTACACTCATATCAACATTTTGGCTAAGGAATTGAGACCAAGGTTTGCAGCACTCTTTGGGATTCATGTGGAATTTTGTTTTGGTACAGTGCTTTCTTCTGTAATTGTGAATTTACTTATGTGTTATGTATGACATTATCTATCTTGTTTCTTCCTAACTAAATCAAACAAGAGTGATAGTAGAATCCATTGAAATTTCTCTACTTAAGGTTTGCTTTAGTTTCTTGATGTTTTCAGCTGTTTGAAGAGGATCCATGGCTTTACTTGCCCTCTTTAGCTCCTCACCTATCTAATCCCTCCATATCATTTTATTTGAAGTGCCAAATTCAATTTCCTACCTTGCCCCTTTGAGATCTCTGCAAGATTGAGCCTCATTCCCTGCACCCAAGATCTACCTTTCCATTAGAGCCAACAAAAACATCATTTTATTCAATCAAACTCTTTGCACACATACCTAGCCTAAGATCAGTTAGCATGTCAGTCATATCAAGACTTTAGTGATCATCTTTTTCTAAGATTAACCAGGAGAGAGCCCTCTCCCAACCTGGTAGGGCTAGCTACTAGGTTAAGCGTGGTTTGATGTTGGTCCTGGATCCTACCTTTCTCAGCCTAAGGTAGATTTAGGCCATAACACTCACTTAGTTGAGTTATAGAATCATGTTATTATTTTGGAAAATTATTTTTCAGACTCTACATGTGCTAAGGGGAACATGAATGGTTTAGTGCATCTCATCATAAAAAAAGGTGGAGCTCAATTAGAGAATTCAGCATGTACTCAGGGGGAGCATGGAAATCATAATGTATAATATCTTGGTCTGCCCTTTGCCCTTGATGTCAAAGGGGGAGATTAACTTGGTGTTGTTGTTGCCATCAAGTCCAAAGGGGTAGATTGTTGGATTTATGATACAGGTGTTGTCCTTGATGGAAACTCACTCAGATGACAGTTCACAGTGCAACAGGCTAACAACAAAGGATTACAGATCAGACTCTAGAGAATGAACAAAGAGAGGTATAAGCAGGTTCACTTTATCCAAGTAGCATATACACGCAGGTTAACATAACAAAAGAAGCGTATAACTATGCATGTAATTTCACATGAGGAAAAGAACATACATGTTGGAAAACCAAGTTTTTGGTCTGAGGTATTTTTCCAATGGTATTTCGATCCAAGGTATTGGTCTAAGGTATTTGGTTCAAGGTATTTGGTCCAAGGTATTGACCCTAGGTATTTGGTCCAAGGTATTGGTCCTAAGTGGTTTTGATCCAAGGTATTGAGAAATGCCTAAGAGTATATAAGGAGGAGAATATCATTAAGCCAAGGTGTGCAAGTTGAATATCTTATGAAGTATGCAAGTTATGAGCTTATGGTTCTTTGCTTGATTTGAACTAAGGATAAACCTTAGCGGTTGATGAGAGATAATATCTACTAATGGATCAAGATATTAAGGCTTGAAATGAATTATCATTATGTGGTTTAATCACGTATAGTCTAGATCTGAATTACTGACGCATGTTTTATTCTGTAAATGTTATGATCTAGGTATGACTAAAGTCTAGAATAGCTGCAAAGTTATGAGTTAATATTTGGAGATATTTACGATGGTTGGATTTTATAAAAGTGCATATACATGCTAGTTCGACACATCTAAGTAGCGTATACATTACTATTATAGCTCCAAATATCACCCTTGGTATTTGTGATGCTTGGTTTATGGCCTAGGGCAACTCCTCCTTCCAGACCTGGCCCAAATATTTTAAAAATAATGTTTTATTCCTTGTACGCTACTTTTCCCTGAGTTAAAAGCATGTACACGTGGGTTAGTCAATACCCAACCCACGTATATGTGTTAAAACACTTAAAAAAAAATAAATTTCCTTAATTATGGGCGGATTTCATGGGTTTTACCTATTGTTTACCTCCTAGTGCCCGTGGCCCAACTGTTTCCCAACTAAAAAATTAATTGGGAGGAGTATAAATAGAATTCTATGGGAAGGCCTAAAGTAAGGAAGAGGAGATAGGATTACTATACTGAGATTATCCCTAACTAGGTCTGAAGTATCCCTGTGCTTCAAGCACTTCCCCAAGTTTCAGGAAACCCTTGTTCCCTTGAGTGTTCGTATTCTCCCACTTGCATGAGATATCATGGTATTGGTTATGGAAGGAGGTTGTTAAAGACTGGGACTAGATGAATCTAGAGGATGGTTCCACATGGAGCCGGAAGAAGAAGACTCAGGTGAACTCTTTCCGTATTTGTTATAGCTTTCTACAATAAAAAGAAACATTGTCTTGTTCCTAAGATTGCATTTTTTTATGCATTAGATGTTGTTGTTGTAATTCATGTATAAATGGTTATTTTGATGTATAAATAACCATTTTATTATATGAGATAAAGTTGATTTCATTAAAATTCTTTATCTATATGGTGATATGTATGTTCAAATTGGTTGATTTGCAAATTTGAAGATCATCAGGAGTTGCAGAGGGTCTGAACCCTGCTGGAACTACCCAAATGAAGGACATCTAGGTATGATCATTATCACGTAGTTTGTTTATATAAGCATTTTGCCTAAGTTGTATGTGTGTTTCTTACTGTAGATTGCTCTTTCTCTGTTGGGGTTCCAACCCAAAACCCTAGGCTACTTATTCTCGTAACAGAATTGGCGACTCCACTGGGGATAACAATCTTTTTATTCCTAGTTTGGGTTGTTCAGTGTCAATCAGGGCTCAGTTCTTAGTTTGCTTGCTATGACAGTATTGTTTGGTCCTATAGGAACTCAGACCTCAAGTCTAATCTTTTTGATCTAGCCTTGTTTTTTATTTTCTTGCAAAACTCAGTGTCTCTTTTGTCTATTTATAGTACCATGCAGACACCTGTTTCTATGAAGTGAACCTATGTATACGCGAGTTTCCTTTGTCAGCAGTGTGTGTACACACTTCCGTGCTTGAAAACAATCGCATATACCATTTTTTGCATGATTTTTTCAAATATTTATCCCCAAAAAGATTTGTTTCTTGGTTTATTTGGTTTCTGATTGGTCAGTTTCTATATTTAGAATTTAATTATTCAATGAGCTTACAGTTTTGACTTCTCTCTTGCTTTGAAAAGTTTTTGGCCTAGGTTTGCTTTTAAGTGAGTTTATGATTTGTGTTTTGACATACAAGACTTCTTATAAAGGTTCTTGGTTGTTCTAGTCCTCTGGAACAGCAGATTGTTTTCGATCTTTGTGTCAAGCTTGATTATTGGTCTACTTGCTTTGCTTTCCTTCATTTTGCGGCCTTACACCTTTCCTTGCTTTTTGAAAGTTTCTTTTTGATGATTTTAAAAGTGTTTCTTTCATGAATTCTTGGTCAGTTTCTCAAAACTCTTTGTTGATGTTTGGGTCGATTAGTGCAAGTTTAAGCCATTTTTGTTCAAGTTTTCATTCGTTGTCAAATTGGTAACTTGCAAAGTTTCCTTGTGCTCTTCTTTTAGTCTTTGAGTCTTTGGTGGCATATAGAGTGCTTTCAAAAGGTTGTTTTCGTTGTTTCTTGAAAAAGGAAAGTCCTTAAAAAAATATTGTTTTTGTCTTCTTTTTCCAAGTTTGTTGTTGGTTTCTTTTGATTTCTTGAAAGTAATTTGTGATATTTTTTTATTAGTCCTTTTTGTTTGGAGAAGATTTTGTATTTGAAATTTGTATTCTTTTCAAACACTTAAGTTGGCTTATTAAAGTTATAAACATTTTCTTTCATTTATTTTTAGAGTAATCTAGGATCTTGCATTATCATGTACACTTTGCATTAGGGTAATTTTGCATTATTAAAGCATCAATAGTATTTTTAGTTTTTGTGAGTGAGAAGTGTGCTATAAGAAAAGAAAAGAAAAAGTTTCGCTTTATAGAAGTTTCTTAGAACCCAAGTAGAAATTTATTTTCATCGAAGAACAAATTATTGCATTTCATATAAGTTAGTTTTTCATTAGTTTCTTTTGTGTCATACAAACACCATCAGTTTCATTTCCATATTGTCCCTTTGACTTAAAAGAAAAGCCACTTAAAATCAAGTGCTTAATAAAATAAACTAGAACTTTTTGTATTATTGTCAGAATACACCAACAAGTTTTAGGTTTATTTAGGGCCTTGGATTAGGTGAGAGGAGAGTAGAATCTCCAAGGCCACTCTAAATTGTAAAAAATAGAAGTCTTATTAAAGATTGAAAATCCAATAGTGTTAGGGAGACCAGGAAAGCTCCGCGACTGGGAGTTAAGCACGAGGGTTCGTGAAGATAAGGATGAGAGATATCCCCTCTTTTACTTGTCGGATATTACCTCACGACTGTCCTGCCTGGCTTCTGATACGAGTTGGTACCTTTAGTTGCCTATCTTAGGGATCCACACAGGTGGCTGTGGAGGGGAATCCCATGGCACTTGAGGTTGACGTTACATCACGTTCAACAATAGAGTGCACCCTTGCAAAGCTTGGGGGCTTGCATCAATAAAGGTTGTTGTTTGGAGGTCAGCATAACTACCTCTGATACCTTCACTAGTAGACCTGGGGCATAATTACCCAAGTATATTTTTGAAAGGCCCTTATTATTAACTTTCTTGTATTTTGGTGTCTGGTCCTAATCACCTAGAGCGGAAATAATTGGAAGTTGTTTGATTGCTAATCTCTTTAGGGACATTTTTAGTGTGTAATCTATGCTCCTAGTCAGCCTAGATTTTAAATTTTCTTGAGTCTTTAAGTAGACCTTATAAAAATAATTCAAAGTGGTTGTCCAACCATCTCGACAGTCCCCGAGGACTTCGTGGGCTTTCACCTACGAGTCTAGAGCCTTCTCCTAGAAGGTGTAGGAGCAGTTTTGCCAGTGTTTTTCAACCAGTGGCAGCGGGCGCATTGGATATTGATCTTATGCTTGGGGGCATTAGTTCACAAGATAGACTCGGTCCTAGCGCAGAGTTAGAGAGGAATACACTAGTTCTTTCTTGATTACTCTCCTAGTCATAAGATAGTATTGAAGTAGGAGAGATTTTAGAGTTGGTTGCGGCTCTGAATTCTCCTCTCCCTCCTAATCATCCATACGTATTGTCATACATTGGAACTCCGACTCACAGGCCTTCGAGCTCAGGTCCACACACATCAATCCCTTCAATTACCACTGTTGGAAGCATGGCATCCACCATGAGAGTTGTGAGCTTGCAGACTCCTATATTTGTGCAAGCAGGAGGAACTATTTCCATCCCTTCTAACACTCCCAACACTTCCTTATTTCGGTCTAGTTCCATTCCATCGATGAGTGGAAGTTCTGAAGCTAATGCATCTAGTTTTGGATTTTACCCTTTTGGAATTCCCTCTCAAAGTATTCCTTTAGTTCAGTTGAATATACCATCAACCACCTCCACATCCATGATGAGTGGATCGACTTCTTTTCAGGGTTTCCCATTTGGGAGTGGTCATATACCACATTCCAATCCGACAGTAGGGTCTATGCCTTTTCCTTTCACAGGTCAAGGTGCTAACCCATTTCAAAGTTGGAATAACCCTACGGTTAGTGGTATAGGAGTGGAGAATCAGTTTTTCAGCCAACAAGGGAATGTGTCGTATTCGTCGGTTACTTCATTTCAAAGTTTTTCACCCTTTGATAATGCTTGGAACCCTTATCAGGGGCTGTCAGCTCCTTTCAATACTTCGTTAGGGGGTAACTTCACCAGTTACGAAGGATTTGCGATAAGAGTTGTTCAAACTATGAGTTTTGTTGGGCCCCAAGGATCACCCTTTGGTTTAGTATATTCTACAAGTTACTTCGAGCAACCTGGCGCCTTTCCAAATCTAGGTCATTCTTTTCAGGCCTATGGGAACCCCGCCCAGCTTAGATGGAATTCCAAAGGAACTCCACGACTTCCTTTTCTGGCCATGCTTAATCTACCAGACTTGACTAAATTGATGAATGATCCAATTAGGTACAATCCAGCTTAGTCTCTGGTCCCAACCAAACTTTCCTCAGATATTCCCAAATTCAAAGGGAAGAATGGTGAAGACCCAGGTGACCATGTAACCACATTCCATTTATGGTGCTCATCCAACTCCTTGATCGATGATTCGATCAGTTTGAGATTATTTCAACACATCTTAACCAGGAATGCAGCCAAATGGTATATAGCATTTCCGGGGGGTACCTTTACTTCTTTCGCCAATTTGGCTAATATTTTCTTGAACCATTTTTAGTTTCCTGTTTGTTATGAAGCCAGAATGGAGTTTCTGGCCAATTTTCATCAAGACATGACAACTCACATTTTTTACCATATTCAGGAATGTAGACAGAGAAAGAGGCTTATCAAAGCTAAAATTCCACCAGAATTCCATCTCAAGTGGTTTCTAAAATCATTACAACCCGAGATCTCCAAGGATGTTTCTCTTTCTGGTTTTTATTTGGAAGAGCAGGCTATTTTTCGAGCCCAATAGTTAGAATTGATATATTCTCAGTCTGGGACTCTCTAGAATATCCAACCTGACACTCCTAGATCTAAGGTTGATGTAGCCAAAATGAAGCTAAGCTCTCATGTTGATGGTATAGTTGGATCAATTGACACGAATAGAGTCAACCTTTTGAACCAATTTCAACAGTTGTCTCTACAAACTACTTCTTCTAACCAGGTTGCTTCATCTACTCCTTCGCCTTCCCAACCTTCTTGCATAAACACCATCCAGATCTCTAACCCCAAAGAAAATCAACAATCCAATGGGAAGCAGAAAGGATGAGGTAAAAAGAAGAATTAGGAAGGGAAGGGTAATGCAAACAAGTTCGGAAATGGTGCCAGAGAGGGTATAAAAGAGTCCAAAAATAAGGTTAACTTTCCATGCAAGTAATAAAATGGAGATCATTTGACTCACCTCTACTCGAAGATTCAAGATGTGCAATGCTTGTTAGTGCAGCAAGGATCTTCTAGCTCCCAAGCTGTCCTGACTAACCATTTTCCCCAAGGGCAGCAATTACTTGCTGGCGCAAGCTCAAACCCTAGTACCTCTGTAGGGGTCAACCAGGAAGGGGAAAATTCCGCAAATGTCTATATGATGGGTTCTCATGTTGATGTTGCTACACGAGCACATGATTATGGTGAAATGGAAACATCTAAGGGTAAATCTGCTCCTGATACCATAGATCTGCTTCATATTGAGTGACCCTCTATTGAGCCTATACCTCAGATACCAAAAGGTTCCACTAAGCATGCGACTATTAACCCTAATGCTAGGGCAACCCAGAACTACTCAATTGTGGAAGATCTGGCTCAAAATCCTTGCCCTATGTTTGCATTGGAGGTACTCTAGTCATGTCCTGCTCAAAGAAGTGCTTTACTTTCAGCCATTGGGGCAATGGATCCAAAAATTTCTTTAGTGCTCACTTTTGATATGCTCAATGTCAAAAAGAGATTTACTCACCATATGGCTTTCTAGATAAAGTCTACTTATTGGAAAACCAATATATTTCGGACAGTTATAGATGAGCGAGCTTCCACATGCATAATGTCTATGTCATGTTGGAAGGCCATTAGATCAGCTTCAGTTGTTCTTTCACCTACTCTCTCAATAGAATTTGATGGTCATTCTCATAGGCCACAAGGAACTATCCTAGCTTTTCCTATATGTTTTGGAGGAAAGGTCATTAATATTGAAGTAGAAATCATTGATGACAACCTGGATTGCAACCTCCTCTTAAGGAGGAATTGGATTTATGAGATGGATTCCATTGTTTCATCTCTATTTCACATCCTCTATTTCTGTCATGAGGGGAGGATTGTTAAAATTGATCAGTTAGATTATTCTCTAGGTGACTCTCGAGCAACTTCGGATTCTACTATTCCATTGGTGGATAATCCTCATCAACCTATAGAGAATTTAGGATTTGTGATGTACTCTTCCTTGATGGGTATTTTTGACCTTCTCCCTCCTACAGCTAAAATCAATGCAATTTCATCCTCCAAAGGGCCTTCACAGAAAGAGTTCTTTCGAACTCATTATTTTTCAGACCCTTGGACCCTACCTTCATCTACAACCACATTAGATGGAGGGCAAGTTGGTGGAATGGCATTCCCCATGTCTGCAGTAGAATTTAGCTATTAATCTATCATTAAATCTACTGACAACCATCCCACTCCTTTTTCAGAGGAGTTAGATGGTGATGTGGCCCCAGCTTGGACCCTTGACTCTAATTCTACTCTAGATTGTTTAGATACAATTTTACCATCTGACGAGGAAATTTTAGAAGCAATGACAGTTGTAGATTGACCTTGGGAAGATTTACATCATCAATCATATTTTCTTCCACCATTGCAAGAGGTCGAATCTAGGTTTTCCAATCTGCTTACTAGCGATGTTTGTATGGTTTCAAACCCTTTGGCTCCATCACATTTATTTGCCAAAGGTAATATGTTGATTATCTCAAATATTGTACCAATAAACACCTCTAGGAACCTTGACGTTATAGAAAATGTCTTCATAGGAGCTGATCGTTCCCCTGCAGAGATTCAAATTTACATCAACCTCTTTAAGGAATTTCGAGATGTATTCACTTGGTCTTATGAGGAAATGCTTAGTATTGATCCATCCATAGTTCAACATGAGATCAAGACGTATGAAAACACCAAGCCAAGTTGTTAGAAGCTTTGGCTGGCTAATCCTAGGAAAGTAGTAGCTATTAAAGTTGAAGTAGAAAAGCTGCTCAAGGTGAGTTTCATACACCCCATTCCTCTAATGGAATGGGTTTCTAATCCAGTCCTGGTTGATAAAAAAATAAGGAACGATCCGAGTGTGCATTGACATTAGGGATTTGAATAAAGCTTGTTCAAAAGATAATTACCCCACACCATTTATTGATCAGATAGTTAATGAATGTGTGGGTAATGAAATTTTCTCATTCATGGACAGATTCTCTGGTTATAATCAAATATCTATATGTCCAGAAGACCAACATAAGACAAATTTAATTTGTCCCTCGGGTACCTTTGCATACAAAGGGATTCCTTTTGGTCTTAAAAATGTTAGAGCTATGTTTCAGCGGGTCATGTCTTATGCTTTCCATGACATCAAGCATGTCATCGAAGCATACTTGGATGATTTAGCTATTCATTCTAGAAAGAGAATCGATCATCCCAGCCACCTTCAGTTAGTTTTTGAGAGATGTCGATTTTACAAGATCCGGTTGAATCTAAATAAGTGTATTTTTGTGGTTACATCTGGTTGGTTGTTAGATTTCATTGTATCAACTAAAGGGATTCGAGTTGTTCCCTTCAAGGTTGAGGCAATAATTCAGTCGCCTCCCCTATCTTCTATCCGACAACTTCAAATACTCCAAGGAAAGGAAAATTTCGTGAGACGGTTTATAGCAAACTATGCTGAGATAATTAAAGGATTTATGCATTTGCTGAAGAAAGGAGTTCCATTTTTATGGGATGACTTTGCACAATGATATTTTGATGCCTTGAAGTAGGTGTTCATCTCTGCCCCATTGTTGAGTCCACCAGATTATGGTAGGGATTTCCTTTTGTATCTTGCAGTGGCAGAATCAACCATAGGTATGGTTCTAGTTTAGGAGGATGATGCTCTCATGGAGCATGTGATTTTCTACTTGAGTCAAGGCTTGGTAGGTCCTGAACTACGCTATTCTCTAATTGAGAGATTGACCTTGGTAGCTGTCCATGCTATCAAGAAACTTTGTCCTTATATTC
The DNA here is from genome assembly GCA_000404065.3 of Pinus taeda. Classification (NCBI taxonomy): domain Eukaryota; kingdom Viridiplantae; phylum Streptophyta; class Pinopsida; order Pinales; family Pinaceae; genus Pinus; species Pinus taeda. The sequence goes on along the minus strand of APFE031743902.1, from coordinate 60,655 downwards.
TGCTATGCAAAATGTTCGTGTTAGTAGCTATCAATCCTTTTCAGTATGTCTACAGTAGGTGAGTGATTGGGGGTAAATACAATCGATGGATGTTGGCTTATTGGGGCCTAACCCAGGTTCGGAAGTGTTTTAGCCAAGCAAATCCCGCACTATTGGCCCTTTCGGCAACATTCTAGGGATCATGGACTGAAGTATCACTCAAGGTAGTATGGGAGGGTGCTGGAACCAGGTTTCCACACCCTAGGGATGTCTTGATGAGGTTTGGAGGGGTTGCAAACTAATCTACGCACTCATGCTACTCTACACAGTTGTATTACCCTCCATAGCTCCATGATGAGGCACTTCCTAGATTCCTTATTATTATTACATTTATTATAGATAAGATCTAATTCTTAAGGTATTTTATAAAGCATTCAACAGTTATAACTAGCATGCGCAACCATAATCTTAAAGACATGCATAAAACCATAACGTAAGAATAAACATATAGATCTGTGACTAGATGCCCAACAATTCAGAAAAACTTGTCTTTATTGATCTTCTGTTTAGTACAATCTAATTCCAAGCTATGCACTCAGCTGCAGGGGTCCGCACACACAGCTACAGACTCTACCAGGCCTCTGCGTACACAGCTGCAGAACCTACTCTTACTACTACCAAACCCGACTCGGACTTACAGACTCAAAGCAATCTTGCTTTTACAAACCCATACACTTCAAATCTTAACCAAAATCTACCTTCTACCCTTAGAGCATTGCTCTATTTATACATCTCATGGTCCACAGACCATGGAAGGCTGACTTGCTTTCTATTATTTTACATTATTTTCGGGTAGAAAAACCTTTGAATTAACCAATTACAATTCATGCTCCGTGCACTTCGCGAAATTTTACAACATCATTAACCAAAAGTGTGGGCTTTAAGCCCCAAAGCCATTACACGGGGGATCTGCTACCCAACAAGCCCCTAACGCAATGATCGTGACTCGTCCTGAGTCATTTGTTGGTGCGGCAAGTCATGATGCCAAGGAATTATGGTCCACCATCCCTATAAGTGATGCACTACATTCTGTTGCTCCATCCTTGCCTCCGGCAAAACTCCTTCAAGCTCTTGCTCCATTGCCTCTACTAATTTTCTCAACTGATGATGCTCATTTTGCTCTTCTCGCTTAACACAAAGCGACCCCTCATAGGATTTTAGCTCTAGCTGAGGTGCCAAAGATGGGAATTCTTTGTGCCAAAGCAACAAGTTTTTGATCTTTGGTCTAGTCTATGCACTGTTTGGTGAAGGTTGTGTTGCATTTTTACAAGAGAGATGTTGTTGTCCACAAGATCCCAATCTTCAAGGTGTGTTGGATATGAACTATTAACTAAAATTCCATCACCAGTCTCAAGATTCACCATCTTTCCCTTATCTTTCATGGATCTCCTGCCAGCCCGTGGTTTAGGCAGTGACATACGGACCAGTCTTGCTACTTGTCTGAGAATTTTTGGTACATCCCCTACCGTCGGTTCTAAGATCGGTGGGATGTCCATGACCGTCGACATCAGACTATCCAAAAGGTTATACATCTCTTTTGGCAATATTAAACCCCCGGGATTACTCCCTGATTGTCGAAGTTCAATGGTTCCATACCTATTGGATGGCACAATAGCTTAATTCTACAGATTGTTTGGTGGATGGCCTACTGTGATTTATAGGCTTGTGGAAATTCAAATTCAGTTGTTCCCTCCTTTTCTAGCTCATTAATGTTAGGACTACAGTAGATCATTCCAAATCTGGCTCGTACATCGTATCTTAATTTCCCACTGCCCACTCCTTTTCATCGTAACTCAGACATCTTGTCATGAATAGTGACAATAATGGCCACTTCTGTGTTTATCCACACAGGAGCACAACCCCTTCTGTGTAACTACGACCTTTGTGACATACCGATCCTGTGCGCACTCCTGTTGTCATGCAGCTCCCTAATAGACTATTTTACCGTCCCTCACTCTCTTTCAACTATCAGGAGTGGTGAGGCTGTGCTTCGGTTGGTTCGTCAGGTAGCCACCCCCCCATGTAGGGCTTCAGGTGACTGCCATTTACTTTTCCTGGAAAGGGCTCCCCATTTAGTTTGATAAGTTGGATCGCGCCTCTGTCTATGACCTCTTTTACCACATAGGGTCCTAACCAATGCATTTTAAATTTTCTAGGAAATTTTTGAACTTGCTATCATATAGCAATACTAAGTCATTTACTTTGAATGTGTGCAACTTGATATGGTGATCATGCCAAGCTTTCTCACGATGTTTCTGTACCTGGTGATGGAATCCACCTAGAAATCGTTCTTCCTCAAGTTCTTCTAGTTGCGCGAGCCTATCTTCCAGAGCTTCGCGATCCACCATGCCTATCATCACTACGATCCGTAGGTTGGGTACAATGTAATCCATTGGCATAACTGCTTCCATGCCATAGACTAACCTGAACGGTGTCTGACCCATTAATTTCTTGCACGTGGTTCAGTAAGACCATAATACAATAGGTATATGGGTATATGCAAGTCCCAATTGTTTCGCTATGCGTTACACACTTTAGTCAACGCATGCTCCAAAATTTTATTAAGGGCTTCTACTATCCCATTGTCTTGTAGATGATATGGCATGCTCTGATGATGATACACCTGGAACTCTTTGGTGAGTGGGCTGATAGTTTCATTTAGGAAATGCATTCTGTGGTCACTCATGAGAATTTTCGGACATCCAAAGCATGTCAACACCTTGTTGAAAAAAAATTTCCTAGTCATGGCTGTCGTGCAATCCTTAACCGGCTGTGCTTCCGCCCATCACATTAGGTACTCAATCACAGTGATGATATAACGCGCACCTATTTCCCCCTGAGGCTTGATCGTCCCTACAAAGTCTATAGCCCATTTTTTTAATGGTTGCAGCGTAATCTCTGGATTGAGTGGAATCTCATTGTTATGGAACCAGCTCAAGAAAAGATAGAAAAGATAGATCAACGCCTTAGAATTCACCCTCTTCGAGGGGGCAACCTCCTTTACATTACATAAATGAACAATTCTTGGATGATACAAATGAAAATACCTCCTTTCTATATAT
>APFE031743902.1:22280-56023 GCA_000404065.3 Pinus taeda | reverse complement strand
ATGTAAGGGAACAATAATAACAATAGTGGGCTTCTATGGGGCACAATAGTGACAATATGGGCACTACATGGGTACATCAATATAATAAGGGGGTTGTACTAATAACAACAAGGGGTTACACTAGTAGTATAGGAGCCTAACACTCATCCCTTTGCGATGGTTTCCTAGTTCATTGACATACGTCACAGACACGATAGTATGCTTTCGAGTCTTGATGTAGGGTTAACCACCATAGTCTAACACAAAGAATATTTTGTGTAGTCACTCATCTCGCATAGTGTCCTCCTGCAACCCCCCCATGTGCTTCTGTGAGGGTCTGTCCTCATTCAAATTTTGGTACATATCTTCGTAATATCTTGTCATTTCCCATGTTGTAGAGGTGCCTGACGATGAAAGAAAAATTCGTCACTCGTATCACCAATTCTTTCTTCTACTTGACTGAATATCCCTATGGTGCGGTCCTTGTGGTTAAGAAATGGATTATATCTTTGAAGTGGTCTTCTGCAACTCACAGGGCATAGAGCTGTGTGTCAGGTAGTCCTTCCTCTAAATTTGTTGGCTCCTTGCTGGACTCAATTTTGGACAAGTGATTTGGTCCCGCATTTAAGCGTCACAGTGTTACGATGACCTCAAAGTCATACTCTTGAAATAGGAGAAGCCATCTGCATATGTGCCCCCTCAACACAGGTTTATTCACTAAGTATTTTAGCATGGAATGATCAATATACATCTTAAAGTTCCCACCCAGCAGATAGTGGTGGTATTTCTAGAGTGCGTATACCATCTCTAGTGCTTCGTGCTCAGTAGTAGAATAGTTCTTTTTAGCTTTGGATAGATGCCAACTTTTGAACACGATCAAGTGATCGACACCTTCTGCACCTTCCTATGTAAGTACAACACCCAACGCGATACACGATGCATCAACATGCACATGAAATTCGATATCCCATTTCAAAAAGACTAGAATAGGAGAGGATGCCATATTTTCCTTGAGAATCTCCAGACTTCTCTTACATTCCTCATTCCAACAATATGTAGCATCCTTTTTTAACAACTGTTCCATTGGTGTCCTGATTTGTGTGTAGCTCTTAATGAACTTCCGATAGTAACTCATGTGTCCCAACGTGGTGTGCAGTTGTTTGACACTTCACGATGCTTCCAGATTAAGAATAACAACTATCTTCACCGGGTCCACCATCAATCCTTGTCTACAGACCACATGACCTAGCAAATGTCGAAAGGAGATGAAGAAGGTGCATTTCTTGAGATTCAAGGAAATCTGGTGTCACCGTCAAGTATCTAGCATCAATCGTAAGCTTGCTATATGGTTCTTAACTAACCCAAATATAGTCCAATCATCGGAATATACTTCCAAAAACTTATGTATGAATTCTTTGAATGTAGCTGCCACTACGTGTGAGAATATTGCCGGTGCATTCTTCAGTTCAAAGGGCATAACAGTGTACTGAAAACATCCCCATTTGGTTGCGAAAGTTGTTTTACTGCTATCCTCCAGCACGATTTTGATCTCGTGGTACTTTGAGAAACCGTACGTGAATGAGTAGGCTTCATGTCCACCAACATTTTCCATTACTTCATCTGTAAATGGCGTTAGGAATGGATTTTGAGCACATGCATCATTGAGCTTTCTAAGGTCCATGCCGATCTGAATTTCACCCTTCTATTTTTTTTCCTGTACGACCATAGGACTTACCCATTCAGATTCTTCCACTGGTTCAATTATTCTTGCTGCAAGCTTTTTGTCCAACTCTTCATGGACCTTTTCTTTATATTTTGGATTCAACCGGTACGGCTGCTTCTTAACTAGTTTCATGTCCAATTTTAGAGTTATCTTCATCATTCCTATGTTGCCAAGGATCCCTTTTAACTCTTTGATTTTGGTTTGGAATAAGTCTTGATATTCATGAAGTAACTCGATGACCTTATCCACTGTGGAATCATCCCAATAGTCCCCAAGCATCGTGTACTTTGGCTCTACCTCAGTGCCAATATTTACTTGCTTTGTTTTCAGTTGCGCCATGATGTCAGGTTCCTCAATTTATGCTCCGTGAACTTTGCGACTTCCTTCTATTTCCATAATATTAATGTTTCGTAGGTCGTCATCATCCTCCTCTACCTGTACATTATAAAATTCGCGTGCATGACTTAATTGGGTTGCCCATACTGGTTGAACTACTTCCTGCGGTTCCTATCATATTTTGAAGATAACGGCCTTGGGTTTCCCATTGGTTTTCAAATGTAAATGTTAACAAAAATCCTTCATGCAAGATATCCCACTCGCCCATACTGTGTCAGAGTTCTCTCTCAGTAAACTAGTTTCTGGGTATGACATCCAAGATATGGTAGAATAAGTGCACCCGTTCAGGCTGAGGTTCCTCTCCATAGGCCTTGGTCCATTTTATTTTTCATTTGTAGTTCTGGTTCCCCAAACCGCAGCCACATCATCCCCCTGTAGCCACACCAGTTTTCAAAATTGCCTTGATGTGTTCCCCACCAATGCACAAGTGTTGCTCGCAGCACCCATTTTAATGCTTCAAGCCACTCCTGCTTTGGTACTATACTTTAGAAATTGTCCAAGAATTCATCCACTGCTATCAGTCCATCATATATTGGTAGATCTCAAGCTTGGGCTATTACGCAATGTAGCGACCTAGTGATCATGTTGCAATTCAGCATTGTCGCTTCATTCAACCGATTATGCCAGCATTCGTCTTCTTCGCTTGAATCTAAGGGGCAGGAATCTGCGTGCTCCCATGGTATTCTCCCCTTCGCAGTTGGATTTACCCAATCCTAATCTCGCACAGTTATTTTGTAGATACAATCCAAGTTAACATCACTTCATCGTCGTTCACGGGTTCAGTGTAGCATGCTCCTTCGGCTGGATCTAGTGGAATAACTATGCATAGGGACTTTTTCTCAAATATCATTTTTTGCATCTTTAAGTTGATGACTCCATTCATATCTGTGGCCCAGTCTATTCCTAGTAACGCAGGGTAAGGGTTACTATCATCCACAATTTCTATTACCTTAAAGTCCGTTTGTATGTCTGTGCCTTCTATATCCACTATTACTCCTTGCAATCTCCCCATGGGCAAGATCTTTTGTTGCATTTCCATTCGTAATTGAATAGGAGACCATTGTAATGCAAGTCTGCCCATGCATTCCCATGTCTGTATAGGTAGCACATTCGCATCCGAACCCAAGTCCAGGATTATCTGATCCATCCCAAAGTCCGGTGTGCAAAGCATGCCTTTCGAGTTTGTGGATCACGCATAGTTCACTTGACCCTACACACCTGGTTATCAGCTCTTGTAATCCGTTAACTACCTTATTGTCACATAGCATCTTTATGCATGTCTCTTGAAAGGTAGTTAGCATAGAGGGATCCATTTCCGGCTTGGGTTGATCCTTACTACCTGAAGTGGAGACCTCCACGAAGCTCTTCTTAGCTTCCATAAATGTCTTCTTTCCACATTCCAACTTAGACTCAGGTTCTTTTGTAGGAGCCTTGTGAACCCACAAATCTTCTCTGGGTTGCTTCCTCTTATCTTCCTCTATAGTCATGCCGCTTCTAAGTACCATGTTTATGCTGGGGTCTTCTTCGCGAGGTCTATCCCTCATCATTTGGATGTTCTAGGTTAGAGTAGGCGATAGTACCCCTTTCTTGCACATCTAAGCGATCAACGTAGGACAGTCTACCATCTCATGATCAAACTACACATAGTACAGACAAGATATTTTGGTTGGGTTCACACAGTGATGTACATAGTGCCCAGGTCCCACACAATTGTAGCAGATTAGCCATCCACACCCTCGTCTGGGTCCCATTCCTCCTCGTCCTTGTCCTTGTACTTGGAACACACCACGCGCTATTGTTGGAGCTGGATCCTGACCTCGTGCCTCAGTGTGCATCCTGTAGGCAGGTGTTCAATCCATCAGTAATTCATAACTCCAATAGTTTCATTCATCGTGGCTCACCGATCTACAAAAATTGAAAAATAGCTGCCGAGGGGTCTGTGTAAACTTCTGTAATAGATTACAGTTGTATGTCGCATGCTTTCCTCCCACCTGACAGATTGCGCACTAGAGCACGAGGATCGCACTTGGCCCCGCTTGTGCCTCTGGTCTCAATGGCATTGCTCCCCCCCTTGCCAAATAGTTTGCAAATACTGGACAATGATCCTTATCGTGGCCCTGGATTTTACATTTTATGCACCACACTTCTTCTAATGCCTCTGGCTAGGGTGCACTATCCTATTTCAAACTATGCATCTCTAGGAATAAGTTTTGTAGTTGCACATGGATCTATTGGACTCCCAACCCAGGATCCTGTATCAGAGTTTCATGCAACCTCATCGTGATTTCCAATGGTTCTTCCTGGGTTGAAATCTTTTCTTGTGATAGTGTCATCCTCAGATGTGGTGTCAAAGACACCAATAACCATGTGTAGTGTTGCACATTCGTTAGTGTCATGTTAGCCTCACAGATCGTGCTCTTCAGTCTCTGATCCAAATCCTAGGGGGTTTCGCCTGGAAGCATCATGATCTCATTGAACCCAATGATCGACTGTGTCTCTGATTTTGGTTAGCTAAATTCCTTGTTTAATGCAATCTGGATTTCCGTGATTCTGACGTTCGGATGATCATTTGAGTGCTTGATATACCAAATCCGTGTGCGATCCTGCAGCACACTTACCAAGGTGGCCTTTTTAATGTTATCATCCGTAACTCCGTGTGCTTCCCACACTACTCTTACTATGAACCAAAACTGATCTGGATCTTCGCTTCCTACTCCTCTAAATACAGGCAACTTGATCATGCTCGCCATGTCAAACTTCTGTTTTGGTGGAGGTGGTGTGGGTGAAGATGGGGGTGAAGGAGGTGACACAAGTTGTGGTGTTAGCGGGGGTGATAACCAAGGAATGCGTTGCCTTATCAAATTAACCGCACTCCTTAGAGAAGCCCAAGTGCGCTCTTCCTCATCCTCCCATGAAAGTGAAATTAACAGACTATTTCCTAACCCTTTGATACCCTTGTAGGCCCTCCTACTCCACATCATTCCACTCATTAATTGATTCACATCACCCGCTTTTCACATAAAAACATCTTAATCTAGGTACTCAGGGATTTGATGTACCTACCTCGTAGTCCCTTGAGAAAATGTCGCTCAGCTTTGCTATAGCTCACGGTTGTGTCTTTCTCAAACTCGGTGATAAACCATCCTATTATTTGACCCAGCCAATGATTTACTGCCCGTACGATTTTATCTTCAGATGCCTCTAGCCTGTGCACCAACTCTGGAGTCCAAACTATTGGTCAATTGAGTTTACACCTTCCCTGACTATTGGCTAGCCTCACAATCCAATCATACAGTTCTGATGAGAAGGGCACAAAGAAGATCTCATGGATTTCTGTGTATATGTAGCGATCTAGCCACCTCTTCTCAGATATTTGTGGAGTTTTGTTTTCGTGTAACATGAACTTGTGAAGCTTCTGATCCAACCAATCTTCAATCTCTTTCTTCATAGGGTTCCAGTGTTTCGACATCAAACATCCCCTAGGCAGATCCTGGTCCTGGCAATGGAACCATTTTTTGGCTTATTGGGGCCTGACCCAAGTTTGGAAGTGTTTTAGCCAAGAAAATCCTGCACTACTGGCCCTTTCAGCAATAATCCCTAGAGTGCGGACTGAAGTCTCACCCGAGGTAGTATGGGAGGCTACTAGAACTAGGTTTCTGCATGCTAGGGATGTCTTGATGAGGTCTGGAGGGGTCGCGAACCAATCTATGCACTTGCACTACTCTGCATAGCTGTCTGGCCCTTGCGTAGCTCTGCCATGAGGCACTTCCTAGGTTCCTTATTATTATTACATTTATTATAGATTTGATCTAATTCTCAAGTTCTTTAATCAAGCATTCAATAGTTATAACTAGCGCGCACAACCATAAATCTTAAAGACATGCATAAAACCATAACATAAGAATAAGCATATAGATCTGCAACTAGATGCCTAATAATTCAGAAACACTTATCTTTATTAATCTTTTGTTCAGTACCATCTAATTCCACCCTACGCACTCAATTGCAGGGGTCCATGCACACAACTATGGACTCTACTAGGCCTCTGTGCACATAGCTGTAGAGCCTACTCTTACTACTACCAAACCTGACTCGGACTTATAGACTTAGATCAATCTTGCTTTTACAAACCCATACACTTCAGATCTTAAGCAAAAGCTACCTTCTACCCTTATAGCCTCACTCTATTTATACATTCTCATGGCCTGTGGACCATGGGCAAGCCAACTCACTTTCTATTATTTTACATTATTTTCCGATGGACAACCTTTTGAATTAACCCATTACAATTCATGCTCCGTGCACTTCGTGAAACTTATACAATATCAATACCCAACAATGGATTATTATTTTACAAGAATTCGATCTCGATTTCTTGTCAGCCAAGTCTAAGAAGTCATTGGTTTTTGTAGAATTAGTTTCTGAGCTTCCTTGTGAAGAAGACATTGTTTATGAGGAAAATTTCCATGATGAGCATTTATTCCGCATTTCTTCACAAGATCCCTGGTATGGAGATATCATTATATATCTCTAGACTTCGAAGTTCCCACCTTCTTCCTCCAAGGATAAGAATCAAAAGTTACGTCACCTTGCAAAAAACTATGTTATCATTGGTGATACATTATATCGCCAAGGGGTTGATTCAATCCTTAGGCTGTGCTTAATTTTGGAGGAAGCCGAGTCTGTACTAAATGATTGCCATAGTGGATCTTGTTGTGGTCATCTATGAGGAATTGCAATAGCCTAGAAAATTTTGCGTGCCAGCTACTTTTGGCCTTCAATTTTTAAAGATTTGTATTGAAACGATCAAATGTTGCCACCCTTGTCAATTCTATACTTGGAAGATACATGCACATCCAGCTCCTCTGTTTCCTGTTATCACTGTTAGTCCTTCTACGATGTGGGGCATTGACTTTACCACTTGTAATCCACCTTCAGTGGTGAATCACATGTATATCATAGTGGTTGTAGACTACTTTATGAAGTGGGCTAAGGCCATACCTACTTACAAAAACGATAGTGAAACAACAACATTGTTTCTCTTCAATCAAATTATTTCATGTTTTGGTATCCCAAAAGATATTATCACTGACCATGGAAGTCACTTCCAAAACCAACTGATGACCGAATTGGCTCTTAAGTTGGGCTTTCGGTAGGAGCATTCATCTTTGTATTATCCTCAGGCCAATGGGCAAGTCGAAGCCATGAATAAGTCCCTCAAGATGATCCTACAAAGGACAATTGACAAAAATTGTTCCAATTGGCACATCATGTTATACTCGACTCTCTAGGTGTACCGAACCTCGATGTAGACTGCCACTGGTTTTACACATTTTCAGTTAGTTTATGGGCTGGAATCTATTTTTCCTATTGAATATGAAATTCCATCCCTTAAGTTAGTTGTTGAGCTTCTTCCAGAGACCTCTAGTCTCGAAGAGTGCCTCGTTCATTTGGAACATCTCGATGAGCAGCATTGAGATCCTGCCATAATAAATAAGGCCCACAAGAAAAGGGCTAAAACTCAGTATGACAAAGTTGTCCATCCTCGAGTCGTTTTTGAAGGCGACCTTGTCTTGGCCTAGGACCAGGATAAAGATGCCTTTGGGGTAGGCAAATTCAAGTCTATGTGGTATGGTCCCTTTGTAGTAAAATGAGTTTTAGGAAAAGGGGCTTATGAATTAGTCGATTTTGAAGGGAACAAGTTGGCGGAGCCCCGAAATGGGCTCTACCTCAAGAAGTATTTCTCTTAGGTTACGACCAAGAAATTTCTTTTTTGTATATTTTGTATTTTTGTACATATTTGTTGGGCATTTTTGTGATATCGACATTTGTTTGATCTACTTTGGCAGGTGTTGATGGATGACTTGGTATATTTCGGATTTGTTGATGGTGCTATTCGGCACACTCGGAATCTTGCTTCAGTAGCTTGGATGATTTATTATCCATCTAGTTAGTTGATGGTGTCAAGGGGAGTATGTATTGGTCCTACGTCAAATAACATTGCTGAATATACTGTTGTTATTAATTTACTATCCGAAGCTATTTCCTATGGAATTGATTCGTTGGTAGTGTATCTTGACTCACAACTGGCAGTGTCACAATTAAATAAAATTTATCACATTTGGGATCCTTATTTATATCGCCAATTTTTGAGAGTGAGGGTGTTGCAATGATCATTTGTTTATATTACATATGTGCACATTCCACGATCTGAAAATTCATTAGCGGATTCTATTGCTAATCAAGCATTGGATTTGCATATCAATCATTCATCAAATCAAGCAAACATAAAAAAAATTAAAATTGTATAAATATATATATAAAATAATAATTATATAATATATATATATATAATATATATATATATATAATAATAGTATAGATTTATATAGATATAATATATATCATAAAGCTTCCTATGTGTACATAAAGTGTTCAAAAAATAATATACAAAATTGGGACTAAATGCCCATAATCATGTCCATTCTATCTATCAACCCAGCTCAGGATGAGCAGATAAGAAGTTCACTACTGCATTGGCCACATGACGAAGTATGCGGACCCAGTCCTATGGTACTCCTATCACATGGCGCTGCATATCCTTAGGTAGGTCCTCTAAGGCTATGATCAGTACCTAGTGAGTCAATCTCACCAAGTTTCTTTAGACTGCATATAGGACCCTCTTTGTATCAGCAGCTGCCTTTTTGGTGCCTCTTCCCCAACGCCTGTGCCATGGGAATCCATCTGGTCTCACTGGACCCACATCTGGAACATGATCATTTTATCAGTATTTTGTCCCATCAAAAATATTTCTAAGTTCATTTTCATATTTAAAAAATCTTAAAAATTTGCAAAAATTTAAAAATTGTTACCTATGTCTCCCCATGCTACGTTTGGTGGCAACACCAAGTCTAGATCTCCTCGGAAATCCATGCCACCATAACAAGATATGTTGTCTTGATCTTGAGATTGAATTTGTTTATGCATCAGATGTTGTTGTTGTAATCCATGTATGAATGATTATTTTGATGTATAACTAACCATTTGCTTATATGATATAAATTTGATTTCATTAAAATTCTTTATCTATACGCTGCTATTAATGTTTGAATTCGTTGATTTGCAAATTCGAAGATCATCAGAAGTTGCAAAAGGTATGAACCTTGCCAGAACTACCCAAATGAAGGACATCCGGGTATGATCGTTATCGCATAGTTTGTTTATATAAGCATGTTGCCTAAGTTGTATGCATGTTTCTTACTATATATTTCTCTTGCTCTGATGGGGTTCCAACCCAAAACCCTAGGGTACTTATTCCCGTAACAATTAAGAAATATGATATTTGAAGTTGCAGTTGGATCTGGTTGTTGTTGCAGAGTTCTGGGTTCTACTATGTGTTCTAGTGATTGTGTTTTGATGACAGTATTCTGAATGTTTAGATTGATTGATTTTGATTTACTTCAGTGATGATGGGCTTTCACTGATTCATTTGTGGGTGATTTAGAGATTTATGATTGAGTTTTAGTGATTGGTTGATGTAGATTTATTTGAGTAGTTGTATTGCAGTGGTAATTGACTTTGAGCTTCAATGTTGTTGATGGGTCCAGTATGAAAATTGGATGAGATGTGGCCTTCAAATTGTGGTGTTGTGTTCCAGGAGTATCCAGTCTGAAAATTCATGAAACATGGTCCGTGGAGGAAGAAATAAGGTTGTATCCTTCTATAGGTTGGCGCCTACATACTAGTAAACATATCGGCTAGTACAAGAGCTAGGGGGTTGTAGCTCCCTTCCAGTAGAAGCTAGAGAATGAGAGAAGGTTGTAGTCTTCTGTAGGTGGGTGCCTGCATACTGGTATGAGTCTACACCAATACAAGATTGTAAACATGTTTTTCTTATATTAAAAGAAGAAAGAAAAAGGTGGTTTTTGTCCTACATTGGGTTTCCACCTTAAATCTTGGTGTTCATGTGTGTTTCTTATGTGTGATGGTTTGTTATGATATTACTACACATGGTTACTATTTATATGGTTAATGAAGTATTGATGCACTAATTAAAGATCAACATATGATGAATTAACTAAATCATAAGTTTGTTGGATATACACTAGTTGCCTTAAATACAATTGCGCGTACACACAAGTTACATTGAAGTAGTGTATATAAATTTGAGGATGAAAAGAAAAACATTATTGATTTGAATAATACTAATTCATGCCCCCTCTCAGTATTATTTCCAAAATTGGTTGCTCCTGCTAATGGTAGTTGAGAAAGAGGTACATCATCTAAGGGGACAATGGCCATCTTCAAACTATCTTCCTTCTCCTTTATTAGTTTCTCCAACTCTGCCTCCATCTGCCTAATCTGTATATTTTGGTCTGTAATTAATTTGATAATATATGCTTTCTATGCTTCACCCTCTTCAGTGCCCTTGGTCATTGGATCTTTTGTACCTGGGAGCCTAAGGTGCTTCCTCAATGCTACAATGTCAAAGTTCTTCTTCCTAATAATCTCCTCAACAGCATTAACATCTTTAGGTTCACACTCTATCTCGATCACCAAGTCTTCCAAAGACTTGATCATGTTCTCTTTGGCCAAGGAGGAGACATTTTCCATATTCATTTGTGACTGTACATTTTCAAAAGAAACCTATAATTTGGATAAGGACATGGCAGTGTTAGTTAAAGTGGAGCATATCATCTCACCAGTTTGCTTATGCATCTCCATTTGGTCAATGGGATGTATGTCCTTTGTGTTGTATTCAAAGGTGGTTCTATTGTAATCTGTTGTTAATTTGGGCCATGGAACATGGGCCTCAAGAAAGGCCATCTACATTTTACCATGCTTTGTATCAAATACTGACACTAATCTACTTTGGGAACTGGAAGTATTCTTCTAGAATTGGCTATAAGTGTTTTTCTTTAGAATTTAATTTCTTAGCTCTATCTCTTTGTACCTGTCAAAAATTGTCTTCTCCTTTTTTGTTTGGACAGTTTGTGATTCTAACTCAGTCTCCCTATGACTTTGTGAGGATGATGGTTTAGAAGGAGATGTAAGGAAATTGGTGGTTGCAGGTGGTGAATTTGTGATGATGATAGCTACCTTCTCTTCAGTCTCTTTGTCTACTTCTAGTCTATGAGTTACATTAGGTCTCTTTCTATAACTGATTCATAATTCTCTAGCTTCACTCTCGGTAGTAGATGACGACCCTTCCTCCCTTGGCATTTTGCTTGATTTTTCCTGAGGGACATGAGTCTGCAAATTGGAAGTAGAAATAATCTGCTCTTCAACTTCTTGTAGGGTATTTTCTTCCCACTCCAATTGATTGGCATACTGCTCTATGTATGGCCTTAAAGTGTGTATGTAAGGAGTGTTCTTGTTTTCCACTTTGAGCTTTGAGGTGATGCCATAGGGGTCATAAGACCATGTGAATCTCAATCTGAACTTCATCTCCTTCAGTATTTTATCTGCCTCCTCACCTATTGTCCTTGTGCTACACATAGATGGGCCTACCTGTGTCTTTATCCTGAATTGTGCCTTCTTGTTTGCCATTACAAAGTGGATTTCATTTGAGTTCAACATCTGCCTAATATAATCTAGTGAAAAGATCCTCATTGGGAGGTGCTTAGGGAGTTTATACAAGGTCAATTTAGAGCCATAAACTCTAATCTCTATGTAGTTATGATATAGGTACCAATCACCGGTCTTTGCTTAGTCTGATGGATGCAGAATTCTCTTGATTTCCTCACTAGTTTTGGGTTGTAGAACACTGTTGAGAATGTTCATGGCTGGATGAACAAAGTCCTCTGTAAATTTCTTGTAGGTGAATTCTTGTTGTTCTTTCATGACCAATGAGGTCCAAAAGATCACTGGCTGTTGGTCCCCTGCATTACCCAACTTCTACAATGAAAAACTGAACATTTCTACTGGATAATAGATGAACATGAAAATCAAAAGAGAGGTGTAATTGAACACCTTCTCCGTAGGAAACTTATTAAATTGCTCATGGATATTATCAACCAAGAATTGAATGAAGTTGAAAATTATAGAGGGCTTACTGTCTATGGAAAATGTGGAAACAAATCCTAAAATGAGCTCATCTGCCCACTAATCAGAATGATATCCTAAAGGGTATGAAATCATGGAAATAATCTATTCGACCCAATCAAGGAAAATGGAATAAGGATACAGAGGATTTTTCTTGGGTAATTGGGCATTCTTTAGCAAGAAAATCTCAAAAATTCTAGCTCTGGTGGAAAAGTCAAGCTTTTGATAAAGCTGGGTGAGGGCTTCTAGGAAGAAAGGGGTATCATTTTCCACAATAGGGGCCAACATCATTTGGTCATTGGACTTGGTTGTAATGGTTAAAAGAATGTCACCTATAGGGGAAATTATGGCTCTCTGGGTGGGGACATAGCATGCTTGACATCTTCTAGTAAATTATGGGGCTTGGAATGTCAAGGGAAAAATATAATGGGGGAGGTTTGACTCCTAGAGTCCTATCTCATCAGTCTTACCTCTGTGTTTATCCTCCAACCAAAAATACAACTCCAGAAAATCATAGTCACACAGAGTTTCACTTATCCTGTAATCCTTGTCTTCTAATGGTATATGATATAAATCTATGGAAGGGGGAATTAAAGGATTAATGGTCTTGTCTTTGGTCTTTTTCTTACTAGGCATTAATGCAAAAGATTTTTGAATAGTATGAATATGGAGAGGAGGCTTACCGAGCTCAAAAATCATAAAAGTCTATCAGGAGAAAAGGAAAAGGAATGTCAGTGAATGTTGTAGTCCTGGTAGTGAAGAAGCTCTAATGGATATCGTTGTGGGAAATTATGAATAACACAAGAAATTAAGAGTGGAAGGTTGAGAATGACAAGCTTGAATTTATTTAAACACTGATACAAAGCCTTGTTTGAAATGGTGTGGGATAGTTAGGCTGAACTATCACCCAGGAGAAACAAAATAAATGAAGAATGTGTATTTGATGGGAATGCATTCAATTGGCCCAACGGTCATGACAGGTGGCGGATGGTGAATGGTGGGGAAAACATGGTGGGGCATGACAGGAAGGATGAAGGAAGGTGGTTTCCAGAGGGGGTAGCGGGCAGTAAGTAGTATCGGTCATGGGGGATGCAAAATTACTACAATGTGCCACGTAAGGGGTGGGGCCCGGTGGGAGAAACCACCTTCCAGACCCACCCCCCCCGATGGTAAGGGCAGAATGCAAAGGGGGGGCCCAAAAAAAGATGAGAGCCATGGATGAAATGGGGGACATGATCCCAAGGTGCTCGAAATTGTTGAACTTTAGTCATAAGTGACAAAAAGGATCTGTCATCATGTGCTTTAATATTTCTTTTCAAACTTAGGATAAGGGGAAATGTAAGACATAAAGTACTTTATCCCTACATACATGTTTCTCCTTTGAACTTAGGATAAGGGATATAAAATGAAACATTTTAAAACCTTATATCATCTTGCACATTACGTCCTTTTATGTTATCCTCAAACTTAGGAAAATATTTGTATATGCAGCTATTTAACAAACCACCTAATCTACCTACCGTTAGCTAGACTAACATTTTTTATTTTGATTTCTAGGGTGCACCTAGAATGGAAAACCCATTTTTATTTTTCTTTTATGCAGAATGAAAAACAATCAAACCTATCCCTTATTTCTCCTATTGACCCATATTAAACAATTGGATCAATGTCATTTTATACCTAACTAATGATTTACCCAGATTAAGTTGTTGGATAAACCTTTATTCTCTATCTAATTTACAGAAATTTAAAGGAGTTTAATCATGATTAAACTAAAACTAGTGATTTTGGCATTTTAATCAAGTTGCACACAACTTTTATTTTATAGAAATGAAGCAAAAACTATCTATGAATAGTGTCATTAAGACTTGCAAAACTTTCATTATTATTATTTTTTTATTTTCTTTCTTTTGGTGGGGTTTAATCTTTCTTCATTTCCAATGTTTTTGTTTTTTCTCTTTATTTTTCTTGTTTATACCCTCTTTTCATTTTTTATTCTATTTTTTCTTTTATTTGGAAATCATTTGCAGATTGACAAGTATTTACAAAATAGGATTCCTGAGATATAACACTCAATTCCCTTGAGATCCTATAAATTATAGGACCCTAGCAATGGCTGCATCTGGGGATGGAACTCTCCCTCTGAGGTGCCAATAACATGTGATCAATAGCCTTGAGTTGTTATTTCAACAACATCCACCTTTGATTTCTTTGTTGCAATACTTATGGTAACTCATCAAAAGAAGCTCAAGGCCTTCTCTGTGGACTTCAACTTCTGCTAATAGGTCACCCAATCCAAACAATAAGGACAATGAAATTTACAATGAGAAATGTTAAGAAAATATCTATTGATTAGAGAAATAGTGTTTGAGCATCTTACAATTGACAGGTCCACCAGGTAATTCTATCCCATCCAAATTTATGATAAAAAATTCATTATTCCCTCTGAAAGCATAAATGACATAAGGCTCGATCCATAAGTTGTAAAATTTTACATTCTTCCCTTTATCCTCTCTTCTTGAATCCCACTTAAAGGATTTATCACCAATGGTGAAAACATATTCCTTTGTCCTTCTGTCAAAAACTTTCTTATTATTCTCATGAATGACTTGAGCCTTATTATAAAATTCTTCCCTAGAATTCTACAACTAAATTGTTTGATCAATTCTCCTTTGAATGCCATTTGGCTTGGTCTGCAATTCTTGAATTAACTTCATGACTGGAACTCCCAAAGAGGATGGAAAAACAACATCCATTCAATAAACCAATTGGTATGGAGACATGCCAATTTATTTCTTTATGGTGAGCCTATCAACCCAAAGTGCATTTATGAGTTTGTTATGCCATGACTTTTTTTTTTTTTCTGCTAAGAATTTCTTGATAATATTTACCAAACTTTTATTTTAAGATTTAGCCAACCCATTACCTTGTGGGTAATAAGCAGTTGAATTCCCCAAAGTGATATGGTATTTATTGCAGAAGTCTATCATTTTCTTAGACCTAAAGACTACAACATTGTCTATAATAAGCTTGTTTGGGCAGCCAAATCTGGATAGGATATTGGTTTCTAATAATTTGATGATCACAACATTTGTGGCTAGTCTAGAAGGAGTGGCCTCAATCCATTTAGTGAAGTAGTCAGTAGTGACAAGGATCCATTTGTGTTGAGCAGAGGATGGAGGATGAATTTCTCCAATGAAATCCAATCCCCAGTGTTGGAAAGGGCTTTCAACATATATGAGCTTCAAAGGTAAAGGTAAAAGTTTTCTTTTTCCCTCAAATATTTGACACTTGTGGCATGACATTACCTTCTCATGAAAAACTAGAAAAAGTATAGGCCAGTAAAAACCATCTCTAAGGATCTTATTGGCAGTGGTTTTCCAATAGCGATGGCCACCATAGTCACCTTCATGGACATCTTGCATTGTTATTTCTACATCAACACCCAATAGACACTTTAGTAGAAGACCACTAGCATATTTCCAATATAAAACATTTTCTATGATGCAAAATTTAACTGCATTCAGTTTCAGAAATCTAACCATTGTTTTTGTTAGACCTGGAGGAGCATTTAAATTAAATAAAACATAAATAAGGTCTGCATACTAGGGTGACGTCATGAAAGTCTCATCAAGTTGTAGAGTTGTCTATTCCTCCTGATCATCCAATTCAGCTACAAAGTTGATATCCAAAGCATTAAAATTAGATTTAACCATTAATTTGGCTAATCCTTGTCCTTTGATGAGGTTGGTTGGCTTGATTTCCATGTCATATTATAGAATGGTGGCAATCCATTTACCTCTTTTTCCATCTAGTCCATTCTGTGTCAAGATGTCTTTAACTACAACATTTGGTACATAAGAAATTATGTGAGAATGAAGAACATATACTCTGAAATATTTAATTGCTTTTATCAGTGCAAAAGCCTGTTTTTCCATTATGTTGTACTTGAGTGCAACATCCCTTAAAGCCCTGCTAAAGAAAGTAATGGGTTGTTCATATCCATCATCAATTTTCTGCAAAAGGATGACTGCAACAGTATGTTCAGAAGCAAATGAGAACATTATAAAATCTTTAGTAAAATCTAGAATAATAAGGATTGGTGCCTTTGTTAATGCCTATTTAACCTGGACAAAGGATTGCATAGCTTTGATGCTCCATTTGATTTCAAAATCCCATTTTAGCATGTTTGTGATATTTTTGAGAAGTTTTGCAAGGTTAGGGATAAATCTCCTCAGTAAGTTTATTCTCCCAATGAATGATGGAAGTTCTTTAATATTTCTTGGATGATTAATTTTTAGAATAGCTTAAATCCTTTTAGAATCAATTCTAATACCCTCCATAGATATAATGTGACCAAGAAGTTTCCATTCTTCAAGACCAAACACTATTTTCTTAGGATTTAATGAGATCCCAAACTTTCTACACTTTTCAAAAACTCTTCTAAGGTGCATGAGATGCTCTTCATTAGATTCAGAATATATAGTTATGTCATCTAGATAGATCACACTAAATATTCCATTTTCATCAACAAAATAAATATCCATTGCTCTTTGAAATGTGGCTCCAGCATTCATTAATCCAGAAAGCATCTTCACATACATAAAGGTACCACATGGAGTGGTAAAGGTTGTTTTTTTCCTGATGCTCTGGATGAACTAAAACCTGATTATAACATGAGAATCCATCTAATAAGGAAATACTAGAAGATCCAACTACCTTTTGTAGAATATGATCCATTTTAGGTAAGGAATAGTTATCTTATAGGAAAACTTTGTTTAGGTTTCTGAAAACTATACACAATCGGATTTCACCTGTTTTCTTCCTAGTTGACACAATGTTGGAAACCAACTTAGAGTACTTAAGAGGAACTACGATTTTGGAATCATACAATCTTTTGATTTATTTCTCAATTAAAGGCATTAGAACCAGATTTATTCTGCGAATTTTTTGTTTAAATGGTTTATGATCCTCCTTAATTGGAATTTTGTGTTGTATAATTTTTGTGTCAATTGCTTTAAGAACTTCATAGCTCCAGGAAAAAAAATCACTAAAATCCTCGAATAAAGCAATATAATTTTGTTTTTCATCTGTTGGGATTGATTTAGACAACTTTATGATTTTTGGGTCTCTTTTAGTAGCTAAATTACAATCTTCAACAATTGTACATGAGGGCTCAATCATAGGCTTTTTAGCCACATCATTGAAATCAAATAATTCTTCTAGTAGAGCTAGACCCCTAGGCAAAATATTATCTTTAAGATGGAGTGTTTCTAACTCTTCTTTTTCTAGGTCTATTTCAAGCAATTCTAGTTTATTTACAACTTTATCTAAGGGATAATTTATATCTAAATTATCTAGTTTCCTTTCTGAATCAGAATGTTCAACAGTTTGACTATCTACTTCAGATTCCAAATCAATATTGTCATCTTGAAATTCATCTTTGGATTGCAGGAAACTTCCAATCTGTTTATCATTTCCAAACACCTACCAATATCTCATGTTATCAGGTACAACTGGTCGATGTTTTACCTCCAGTACATATTCTTGATTAGGATAAGGAATTTTGCAAGAATTGGCTGAAAAAGCCAGATTGTTTGGAATGATGTTTTGCTTTCTAGGAATTGCAGAAAGGTCATATTCAAGGAAACTTTCTAAGAAGTCAAGAACACCATTTCTGTATGCCCTCATCCTAGGATGTTTTGCTGAATATTCCCCTTTAATTTTTTTAATAATTAATTCAACATCCCCTTGAATAGAGATTATTTTTTCACCTAACTTTTTTAACAAAGACAATCCTAGAATAAGGGCTTCATACTCTACTATGTTATTAGTGCATTGAAAATTAAGACTGTATGAATTTCCCTCAGCATGATTATTTCCTATATTAACCACCCAAAATTCCTGCTCCAACACCATCTTTGCTACAAGAGCCATCAAAACTCATGTTCCAAATAGGTTTAGGAGGATTTTTTAGCTCTGTTATTTGTGACTTAGTTTGGTTTGTTTTAGAAATTTCAGTTTCTGCATTGATTACTTGATTTTTGATATTCCCATCATTGTAAGAATAAATGGATCTAAATCTGAATGAACAGAATAAATTGGATAATTGTGAAGTTTGTCTTGACTACTCACCATGAATTTCATTAAGGTTTCCCTATACAGTCTTCTTTGCTACCCAAAAACTGGTACGGTAGCAAAGGTCATGTCCATTTGTAGAGTACCTTGTAATTTTTCTCCCCATGAGCATGACAACAGCATGCCATACTTAAGGGGAATGTCTGCAAGGACTATGTTCATTACTATACTTTTAGCAGGGATTTGGGCTAAAGTAGCACATAGGTCTTTAATAAGACCTAGGCATCTAACTTTGCTGGAATAAAAGGAGTACATGTATTTGTAGGTTCTAGTAATGTCAAGTCCTAATTTCTCCATCACAACTTTAGGCATTAAATTGTGGGATGCACCTGAATCTAGAATATCATTATGGAGAATCTTGTCATGAATATTCAAGCTAACATAGAATGGAGGAACTCCTCCTTCCCATGGTTTACCCTCAACTTCCAGTCTAGATAAGAGTTCAGGTTAATCATCACACAAATTTACAAAGTTAGTTTTTTCCTTGATGTTTAAGGGTTTCATTACCTAGGGTCTGTACATATTTTTTCTCATTAACTCTATGAGAGGAATGGGGATTTTCAATTTTTCTAGTTCATTCTCTATGTTGAATGATGTTTGAATTTTAATTGAGTTGGGAAGTTCAAGTGGTTCTAGGATTTGTTTTTTCATAGCCTCTTTTTTTTTTTACTAGTGGTTGGGACATTTGTTTGAGTAGTTTTGGAAATATTGTCAACTATCACCTTGATAGGGATTCCTACCTTTTTCTTACCAGAAATATCCACAGTTTTCTTAGGAAGACTATCTGTGATTTTCCTAGGTTCATCTTCAGATGACCTTTTAGTGGGATTATCTGAGTTTCTTGCATTAGGAGTGTTTGGATTATTTTTTCTCCTAAGGTTGTACTACCTATGGAATTCCATTATAACATTTTCAAATCCTTGTTTGTATTCATCTAAATCTTTAGAATCCAATTCAGTTTGGGCTAGGATAAAAATTTCTTGCTCCTCTTGAGTGAGGAAAATTGCTTCATCATTGCTTATCCCCAACAAATTTATTTGATTATCCTCCAAATCTTCCACAATATTTCCCTCATCATCTATATAATTTTCCTAAAAAGGTGGCCGAACTTGCTGGTTTGGACCCTTTTGTTCTCTTTGTTTACTTTTGGGAACATTCCTTCTAAAGTTTTGGTTTCTAGTTTGAGGGGCATTTTGGTTTTCTGTTACTTCAGTTTGGTCATTAATTTTTACTCTTTGCATCATCTGATTCACTACTCTTACTAAGTTATCAATCTTATAATCAACAACATAAGTAGAAGGTTCTTCTTTTATGGTAACTCTGTGTTCAGACTTCAATTTGGATTTTTTGGCTAAGATGTTAGCTTCAACTTTAATTTCATTTTCTTTCATTTCTTCCAAAGTTTTTAGGTCTCTCTCTCTAAGTATATATATTCCATGTGTGCATCGAAACCATAGGGAAAATCAATTAGAGCTAGGCCAGGGGAGGGCTTGATGTCTTGTGGAATGGCATTGTAAAAAGTATTAAATCATTCACAATATTCTTCCACACTTTCAATTTGTTTTCTTTTCAGTCTTTTATATTCATTTAGGAGTTGAAGTGGATTCTTCTTGATCTCCCATCTAGCTAAGAAAGTTTGATGGAAAACATTAAGTTTGGTTATACTTCCTACAGGTAAACCCCTAAACCAGTTTTTGAGATCACCTCTTATACTTTGGGAAAACAATCTCATTTTAACATTAACTTCATCAACTTATTGAAGGTCAAATACATCATTCATCCTATCCACATGCTGCTAAGCAGTATAAGCATCGATGTTATCAAAGGTCACAATTTTAGATTGATAATCTCTAGGCATAGCATTTCACTGGCTTGACAACACCAAAGGTGCATACCTGCCTACCATTACTATTCTGGAATATTGACATGAATATGGACCTAACGTACATGTAGTTTTGATAACTATAGGAATAGTAGGAATAAGAGTTTGAGAAATCAAAGATGAGGAGGTTGATACTATGGAATGAGTAGGTCTGGGAGGTTGTAGATCAACTGAATGGGACGATTGACTATACAAAGAGGTTTTTGCTACTATTAAAGCAACAAATTCAATAGATTGTTAAATAAAGGCTTCTTCAATAGCTTGGTCCAACACTAAAACTATACCTAGTAATTTATCAAAATGTTGTAAAGATTCAAGATCAGGATCTCTTTCAAGGAGTTGGGTTTTGGGTATGTATGGTTGCAGTATGGATTTATCAACGATAATTTGATCTACAAAAGCCTCAGATTTTGATCCAAACAAACTATGTTGAAAAGGAAAATCAAACTTTATATCTTGTATAGTTTCAAATTTCTCTAGGAGAGAATTAGAACTTGACAAAGGGATATTCTCAGTAAGAGAATTGAATATAGAAAATGGGCTATTATTACCTTGAATTTCTATAAGAATTTTCTTTCTCACCAATTTCTCAAGGTTATTTACAAATTCAGTAGGATTAGGGTCAGGGTGAGATCTAGTGGAAATTCTTTTAGGAGTCACATCTATTAAAAATCATCACATAAATAAAATCAAATCAATGACACAGTAGAATATTTACAAAATAAAAACCTCAAATCTTTTATTTCATAATAATGATATTACAATTGTTTAATTAATTATTGATTAAAAACTAGGGAATAATAATGTTTCAGAGTAAGAAATATTCATCCCTAGTATGGTCGCCACTATGTTGTCGTTCTGAATTTCTGAGGTTGAGGGATTAAACACATAAGATAACATCAAAACCACTTTGGAAGCTAGGATCTAGCCCTGCGAGCTTTAGAGAGGGATCTCTCTGTTTAATTTAGCTTTCAAGTTTTAGTGTAAGTTTTAGGCTAGTTATGGTTTTACTTGTTTGTTTTGCTTGAAAGGCTTGGTTGATTTGAGTGTTATAATTCCATTGGGCTATGGAGCCTATAAAATAAACTGGAGTTTTGCATCAATTTTTAGAGGAGTTCTCATAGGGAAAGCTAGGTTGCACTAACTGGATCTTTTCAGAATTTAAATGAATTGTGGGATAGTAGAAGTGGAAGGTTTAGTATAAATCTAGGAGCAATTAAGAATTCCTATATTTGACTTCAATGGAAAACATTAAAATTAACACCAACCAAAATAGGGTGCTCTATAATGAATCCTATTTATCACAGTTTCTGTTGATTAATTCATAAATTTAGAATAACAAAGAAAGGAATTAAAACAATGTTGAAACAAATATATTGAAGAGACAATTCACCATTTAGTAGACCACATGAATCCTGTGAAAGGTCCTTGTATTATTCATTCTCCAATGCTTTGAAAATTACAATATGCAGAAGGAAATTACATTTGGAAATCAACACTAATACTTCAAATAGTGAAGTATTTATAATAAAAATCACAAAAATGCTTTACAAAATCACTGTCAACTGATAGTGTATTATTATCCTAATTACAAATTAATATCATCTAACCTTGGCAAAAGAATAGGCCATGTAGGATGTTGAAGAGAACGGTGGTCCTGTTTAGATGGTTTCAATTCCTGAGTCATCCTGAAACAATGTATGATGCATAACTGACTCTCTTGTTGGCTGCTGCACTGGAAAATTCGTTTTACTGCTCCCGAGTTATCCTTTAGCCCAATAATTCAACCAACTCCTCCCATCTCTTTTCACCTGGCATTGTCAACATTGTTACCCTACGGTAAATGTCATCTAGCTCTATATATTTAGCAAAAAGTTGGTTTCACTGTAAAAATATGTTTTACCTCATTCCGCACATGAAAATTGATTGACATGGTCTTTAGAAATGCCTTTTCTATCATACTTCCTTTAATTCCACTAAATTGAATGCTACTTTCAACCACTTCTTTCATCTTCAAGATATAGTCTTCATGAGTGATCAACTTGTCATTTATGACATAGATACTGGGGAATCCCTTTTGCATTAAGGCTTCAATCCTGTTTGTAAATCTGTTCACCTATAGCTCTAAGGTTTCACACCTTTCCTCCATTTAATAAATGAGATTTCTCTTTGTCAAGGCTTTCTTGACTTCCAAAATGGAGGTAGTTTTGTTATTGACTCCTACTTCCTCTAGTTCATATGTAGACTTTGAGTTTAAGAATTTGATTATATTAGCAACTTCTGTTGGCATCTATTCCAAATTTTCTCTCCCTTGCACAATAGTTTCAGCGACCTTCTTTTTCCGGGAAAACTAGTGTCGTTTCAATCTGGTAGTCCCTCTAAGATGGGTAGCTATCTTAGAAACAAACAATCAAAGCAATTTGTGATTTCCTTTATGTATGATAGATAAGAGAGAAGTAGAGGGGACCAACTTGGGTCTTCCGCTTGGCTCCTTGCTTGATTTCTCTCTCCCTTGATAGAGCTTGTCACTCCTCTCCTACTTGTCCCACTTCAAAGAATACCTGTAGAGTCAAAGTAACAAAACACCATCAAAGCATCTCGATCTATAATATCATAAACAATGCAGAATCAGAAATACATTAACCATAAAATTGCATTCATAAACAACAAGATTCACAAATACATGATTATATGGAGGAAAACTCAAAGAAATTTATTAATAGTAGAAGAGATGATTACATCCCAGCGGTTTGATCTAGCATCATCCTCCCAGCATCAAAGCCCCCTTCACCACATGAAAAGCAAGATCACCCAACAATATAATGTCTCTTCTCATAGATAAACCAATAGCTCTTCCTTACAAATTACAAAATTCTAGCCTCTAGATCTCTTAGATGAGGGATCCATTTATAGATGTCTTGCAAGAGTGTGAGTCAGCTCTAGTTTTTTTATTAGTGTCATTCCACTGTCTTGGTTCCACTTGGAGATTTTATTGATCTCTTACTCATCCCTGGGAAAATTTAGAGAGGCAAGTGTCATGGGAGAAGTTTCTCGAAGATTTCATGAGCTTCCACTTAGAAAACTGCCTCTGCCATTTGTCCATTCTTGCTCATTGCACCCTATAGAAGGCCTTTTTAGTATGAATTGCACCTGGCTAGTGTAGCAGCCAGTATGCATCACACATTGACCATGGAGTAGTCAGTATGGTCCATGTTTGGCCAGTTCTGAGTGGTTTTTTAGGTGGAACTTCTGGGAAATGATGTAATCAGTTGACCATGATCCTTTAGGGTATGAAACAACACTTTTAGGGGTTAAAGAGCCCTTGGTTTATGGACATATGAGTTTGGGGTTGTAGTGCCCAAATATGTCTATAACAGTTGCCCCCTAAAGCATGAGGTCATAAATCTTTTGATGTCGGCTGAAATTCTTTATCATGAGGATTCGAGGTATTCGAACTGGAAGGTGACCAGTATAAGATAAAATACAATACATCATCATCATATTATTTTCATGATCTAGTTGAGGTGGGCATTCCCATGCTCAGCTTTATAAATTCATTTTCATGTACATAGGATAGATAATTTTCTGTTGTTGCAGACTGGTGATTCTTCGCATGAAGAGTCTTCTTCCCTGGCTTAGATGACTATCTGTGTAGCTTCTATGTATAATTGATGTCTTTATTTTCTTGAATATATCATAGCCAGGATGGATGCAACTAGATCCAGGGTCTTCAAACTCGTTCAATTTTCATCCGATGTACAAGTCAATCCATGTGGAAATATGTTCTTAAGTCAAACATGGAAAGACATCGCCTGATTACCAGCCAATAATGTAAGTTGTTAATAGACGCGAGAGGAATCATCGATAATGATAATGACCCTCAAGGTACTACAATACGATTAATGTGGTGTGGATATATGATCTGATGTCAAACACCACGCAAAATCTTTCAGTCGAAGACCATTGATGTAAACCTGTTGCCAGAAGTGAGAAACTTTCCATTGAGGCATACAAGCTTCAAAGTACTAAAAGGGTTGTTTCTAAGTCAACTTCTTGGATAATGAGTTGATGTCGACAAGAAGTGACTCACTGTAGGAGGGCATTAATGTATCCCATATCTATGACACAAAATGGAGAAAATGATTTTCTGGAGGTGAAAACTATCTGGTGGTACAAGGTTTAGGAATGGCAGTCATGGAAAATGAAGGGTGAAGGTATTGTAGTTGATGAGGCATTAGATGGATGGAGATTTCTCTGAATGACTTCTCTTGAACATGTCGGTGACACTGATATGGATTGGTAGGATTAACCCCAAAAGATAGATGGTACAGAGGACCAATGGTGATATGACCAATGAACGGAATAACCTAACCCAACTCAAATAATGGTGATGGAGTGAAAGTGTCATGTTCAAGAGAGACCTGCTACCAATAAAATATTCAAGTTTTCTTCCCTTTTCCCCAGTCATTGCTGACCAATACCTCTTTATTTTTATCAAGCTTGAGGAGGATAACATATGTTTGTTCTATAATTTTCCCTTCAGGAAAACCTGTCGCTATATTTTAGCGAGCCTAGCGACAGTGAAACTCATTCTTGTCTGGATGGACAAGTTTGTCACTATAGTTTTAATGAGTTTAATGAAAAAGATAACTCGGTCCTTTTCATGTTTAGATAGCTTGAAAAGGGACGAAAAGGAAACTCCAGTAGTCCTTTTTCATAGCATAATCCCTTAAGTCTGAAAAAGTATAAAATAATACGAAAGGGATGACTTTTCGATCGCTTTAGCAAGTCAAAAAAGACAAGAGCTCGATATTTTTGTTTGATAATCCATCAGGTCCAAAAAGATTAAAATATATAGGAGGGATGGCGCTACCCCTTACTTTAACGAGGTGGAAAGGGCAATAGCTAGACAATCTTTTTATATTTAATGAGTCTAAAAAGATTTTAAAAGAGACTCGTTTTTTAGGAATGAGTGGTGTTTATGGGTAGCAACTGGTTCTAGGTAAGTTTGGAACTTCTCAAAACATGGCAGTGTGAAGAGGGTGGCTAACAAGACCACTCATCGCAACTGTTCCTCAAAAGGGTAAACAATCAAGTGTAAGTGTATGATCGACCAAAAGAATGGAGGTGATAGTAGGAACACAACCAAGGTTCAAAAGGCTAATAGCAGGGCAATCACAAAGGTTATTTACTAAGGGTGGATTCATTTTTTAATGAGCTTGAATTGGGAGAAGCTATGCTCATAGGTGGGTTTATTTTTTCAGAAGCGTGAACCTTGCGGAAACATTTCTCATAGGAGGGTTTATTTTTAACGAACTTGAACCTTTCGTAAACATTGCTCATACTAGTCATTTAAAGATGTCTTTCATTGGTAGGTCTATTGTTTAGCGAGCTTGAACTCTATGATAACATATGCCCATTGCCTTTTTATGTAAGCTAGAAACGACCAAAATAAAAAGCTAACTATACTAAAGCTAAGGAACTACTGAGGTTAGGTAGGATGGTTTTGTCCTCCGTTGAGGCAAAACCCTTCCTTTGATCCATCTGGTGTGCAAACGTTTCCGAACCAACTGCCTAACCTAAGAAGTTAAAAATAAAAGGCTAAAAAGCTAAAACCACTAAAAGCTAAAAAATGAAATTCGTCGATTTTTACTTGCATACAAGGTTTGCATTCCCCCAGATATTAAGAAAAGGAGAGTTTCCAGGTCACCTTATGGAAGTCCTTGTAGTTAGGAAGGACTATTTCTATCAGCAGTTAGACAAAAAAAACTTCCTTCACTTTTTCCATCGAAATAGATGAAGGTGAATGGTGTGAGATTCTAAATCACATAACCTGCTGGGAAACCTATCTTTTCAGTTGGGTTTGCCTACTTAAGCAGACCAGGGTGGATGCCCCCTAACCTTCGTTACATTCACTGGACTACCCACGGTAATTAGGTGGATGAAATGAAGGTTGAAGAGACATTCTTGATGCAAAGAGACCATTTAGGGATGATGTTTGAATCATAGTTGTGTTTGAACTGGGAAATGAAAGTTGGTCGATAAGCTATACCATTTGGCCTTCATGCGAGAAACAGATCACTCGAAAGAGTGTGGAAAGAATAGCTTCCAGGCTATAAACATAGTCACACCCAAGGAGTAGATTGTAATCTAATGGCCCTTAGACTACTATCATTTTCAAGTGAATGGTTTTCCTTTTCAAAGTTATCGGCAACTTCAGAAGGATCCCTAACTGTCGACTGGTTCCTTTGTTAAAGCCTAACAAGTTTTGTGTCTCAGGCAGAAGCGATGGTGAACCAAGCACTTTCCAAGCAGTTGAGGAAAGTATACTCGTTGAAGCCCCTTCATCTATGATAGTGCCAGCACAATCATTTTGTAAACTTGTATTATGATGTAGAATGGTACATTAGATGGTAGGCGAGGTCTTGCTAGTTGATTCTAATCAAAGGAAATGACTAGACTACTCGGAGGAGGTACCAGATAAATGGCGTGATGATCATCATGAACTGGGGGGCTTTCCTCCTATTGTAAAGGATCTAGTGGATTGCCCCCAAGTTCATCAGACTCTATATTAACAAAAAGAATTTGAACAGTGTCATTCTGATTCTCTTTAGAAATTGCATCATCTGAAGGTGGACTTTCTGAAGGAAAGACTAGGTCGATTGCCATCTCAACCTGTTGACTTTGGTCCAACATGGACTCAGAAGGTTCACTTTCAATGATAGGCATTTCAATCGACAATTGAGCTATGCTAGTCAGGTTTTCAACTAGTGACGAACTTGGTGAGAGTTTCTTGTATCCAGGTGGAAGTTGCTACAGTGAAGCAGGATGGTTATCCAAGACACTTTTGGCTTCTTCCAAAAAAGGACAACAATGAAGAGCATGAATATCTTCACATAACCTACATGGAACTCTGACCTTTCCTTTCTGTCCATTAACTTCATTTTCACTAGTTGATGGTTGATGACACCGGATGGTGCAATTGGGGAGACCATTCTCTCAAGATCTGCAGAATTCAAGGACAATCTCGATGAAGGTGGCCCCCCTTGCAAATTATGCATGGAGATATGTGTTTGGAAAGTTTGGTGTGCGTATTTTCACTAGATGATGCATGGTTTCTCCCTTGCTTCTCTGATTTCTTCTTCTTCTTTTCCTTCCCTTTCTTCTTCTTCTTAGGTACTTGGTTTTTAGTATCACTAGTTTCACCAAGCAAAGAGAAAGAAGGGGAGGGAGAAACAAGCGAAGTGGAAGGTGAAGGGACAACTTCAGTATCATCTAGTTGCTAATTTGATCATAGTATTTTGAATGAAAGAGGTCGAGAATAGCCATACCAGCAGGCCGATTATGATTCCTGGAAGGGGCAATGTAGCCATATCCGGAGCACCAATATCTCCCTGAGAAGAGAAAGGAATAGGATTCCCCCAAGAGGGGTTCCTTGATTGGTGGACTCCATTATCTCAACCTAAGATCAACGAAGGAACAGGGATGTTATTCCGATTTAAATATATTTTAATGACACTTTGACATAACTTTGCTTTTTCAATTTTTATGATTCGAGAAAAATCTAAAGATGACTCTAGTCGCCTTCGATTTTTAATGAGCTTGAAGTGACAAGTGCTCAGATGGACCTTTCCTTTTAAGGAGTCGAAAAGGAACAAAAGTGACTACTCTAGAAATCTAGACAGAGGGATTACCAAACCAATCACAAAACTGCAAAATACACCTTGGTGATAAATTAAAGAGAAATTATCAAGGACTTATGTACAGTAGTCAATCTTCCCGAATGTTGTGTTCAGTGCATTGTGATCAATAGGGCGACAAACATAGCTTCCTATGGATAAAGGATATCAACCTATTGTGGTCTCCCCATATATACTCGACACTACAGGAAGCACATGTCCATACTAGCACTTGCCATATCAAAAAGGAGGAATCACCCAACCTTCGATGAAAACGATAGTTACTAGGTTTTACGATGCTGGAACACGTCTCTAGCCTAGACTTCTAGATGTGTTGCATTAGGTTCCAAAGCATTTTTATGTTCATTGAGATTTATTTTAGAGTTGATATTGCTTAAAATCTTGTCTTTCAAGGTTCACCACGTGATGTAGATGTAAAATTCCTAAATGTGCAATCTAAAATGATAAACAGTCATTTATTTTCTTTTAGAAATGAAAATCCTAGCTACTAAGGAAATAAGATTACGATTCTTTCAATAGAGAGCAAAGAGAACACACTAAATGCACTTTTCCTAAATCATTTTCACACATAGTCCAAATGCAAATGCACATGCATGTATTTGTTTTTTGTTTCCTTAATGTGAAAATGCCAAAAAGGAAAACTAAGTATAGATCTGAACTATTTTCTTCAAAGCAACATTTCGACAATTTCTTTTCAAAATGAAAGGAAGACTAAATGACACTATTCAATTTCGAACAGAAAACTACTTTTGACACTTTAAATATTAACAATTCAAATCAAATACAATGACAAAAGTACAATCAACTATCTAGAGGAGGAAGACTTTACGACACTCTTCTTTTAGACTCAAAATCACAGTTACGACACTTTTGCTTCAAAAACCACAGTTTGATTCAACTACTTTTGACAAAGGAGGACTATAAATGATTGACAAATACATAAAAGCATTTACAAATCCTAATCAATGAAGGCTGAAGTATGTAAATGAAATAGGCTTCAACAACAAGATACTGATCATGAGCAACAAAACTACTAAATAGAGCTGAAAACAAGGAGGAAAAAAACCAAATTTCAAAGAGAGAAACAATATCACTCAGTCATCGCACTTGTCCTTCAGGGAAACAGGGATGCATCTCACCTGCAACACACGAGAGGTGTGATGCATACGAAATTCTAGTTCTAGACAGTGCGATGGGGTAGGAAGCGAAACTGAGTTAGGTTTTTTCTCAAAATTTGCAGCTAAGTTCAGTGATTTAGGCTGAGCTATGATGGACAGTAAAAGCAAAGTACAGAGGTATGATATTAAGAGGTTTTTGAGCTACCACAAGGGCACTTAGAATGCTTGTAAGTCATATGTTCAGTTCATAAACCAATCCAGAGATTAACTGAAGCAGCATTCATCTACTTCGCAATTGCATAGCAAAGGTGGTTCGAAGGCTATCTGGCTAACTTCAGGCTCTGTCTGTAGTTTATAAAGCAAACAACAATGACAAAAAACAAACTATTCGTTCCCCAGTGGAGTTGCCATTTTGTTTCCGGGAAAACTAATGTCTTTTCGATATGCTAGTCCCACTAAGATGGGTAGCTATCTTAGAAACAAACAATCAAAGCAATTTACAATTTCCTTTATGTGTGATAGATAAGAGAGAAGCAAAGGGGACCAACCTGGATCTTCCACTTGGCTCCTTGCTTGATTTCTCTCTCCCTTGATAGAGCTTGTCACTTCTCTCCTACTTGTCCCGCTTCATAGAATACCTGTAGAGTCAAAGTAACAAAACACCATCAAAGCATCTTGATCTATAATATCATAAACAATGCAGAATCAGAAATACATTGACCATACAATTGCATTCATAAACGACAACACTCACAAATACACGATTATATGGAGGAAAACTCAAAGAAATTTATTAATAGTAGAAGAGAGGATTATAACCCAGCTGTCTGATCCAACATCATCCTCCCAGCATCAAAGCCCTCTTCACCTCATGAAAAGCAAGATCACCCAATAATACAATGTCTCTTCTCACAGATAAACAAACATCACTTCGTTACAAATTACAAAATTCCAACCTCTAGATCTCTCAGATGAGGGATCCATTTATAGATGTCTTGCAAGGGTTTGAGTCAGCTCTGGGTTTTTTATTAGTGTCATTCCACTGATAGTTCTTGGTTCCAATTGGAGATTTTATTGATCTCTTACTCATCCCTGGGTGAATTCAGAGAGGCGAGTGTCACGGGAGAAGTTTCTGGAAGATTTCATGACCTTCCACATAGCAAACTGTCTCTGCCATTTGTCCATTCTCACTCATCGCACCCTACAGAAGGCCTTTTCAGTATGCATTGCACCTAGCTAGTGTAGCAGCCAGTATGCATTGCACCTTAACCATGGAGCAGTCAATATGGTCCAGTTTTGGCTAGTTTAGAGTGGTTTCTCGGGTGGAACTTCTAGGAAATGATGTAATTAGTTGACCATGATCCTTTAGGGTATGAAACAATACTTTTAGGGGTTAAAGAGCCCTTGGTTTATGGACATATGAATTTTGGTTTGCAGTGCCCAAATATGTCTATAACACCTTCTCTATTAGTTCTTTTTGCTCAAATATGATCTGGATAGAAGGCCAAATCTCATTCATAGAGTCTAATATGTTCATCAAAATAGTTTCCTTCGCTTGGGCCAAGGTCTGGCCAATTGAAGTGTCTCTTTCTACCTAGCACAACTTTTCCAATAGTCTCTGGGATTTCTCCAATTCAGCAGTCTGAGAAACTTCAACTTTGGCCTTTTTCACTTTGAAAGCTTTGAGTTGGCGCTACAAAGTCTCAATTTCCTTTGATTTCAATGACATATTTTGAAGTGTTTGTGTTACCTATTCAGCACTAGGAGTATGAGTTGAAGAAGTAGCTGCAGTGGTTTCTCCTTTTGATGGAAGTTGAGAAAGAGGTACAACATCTAAGGGGACAATGGCCATCTTTGGACTATCTTCGTTCTCCTTTATTATTTTCTCCAACTCTGCCTTCATCTGTCTAATCTGTATATTTTTGTCTATACTCAATTTCATCATATTTTCTTTCTATGTTTCACCCTCTTCAATGTCCTTGGTCATTGGATCTTTTGTAGCTGGCAGCTTGAGTTGTTTCCTAAATGCTACAATGTCCAAGTTCTTCTTCTCAATAATCTCCTTAGCAACATTAACATATTTAGGCTCATACCCTGTCTTGATTTCCAAGTCTTCCAAAGAATTGATCCTGCTACATTTTTCCAAGGATGAGACTTTCTCCATCTTCAGTTGTGATTGTACATTTGCAAAAGAAACATGTAATTTAGATAAGGACATGGAAGTGTTAGTTAGAGTAGAAGATATAATCTCACTAGTTTCTTTTGCATATCCAATTGATCAATGGGATGTATGTCCTTTGTATTGAATTCAAAGGTGGTGCTCTTATAGTCTACTACTAATTTGGGATGTGGAATCTGGGCCTCAAGAAAGGCCATCTTCATTTTACCATGCTCTGTATCAAATACTGACAGTAATATAGTTTGGGATTTGGAAGTCTGCTTAAATAATTGGTTGTAAGTGTTGTTCTTTAGAATTTCATTTCTTGTCTTTATCTCTTTGTACCTGTCAAAAACTGTCTTCTCCTTTTTTGTTTGGATAGTTTGTGATTCTAGCTTAGTCTCCTTATGACCTTGTGAAAATGATGGTTTAGAAGGAGATATAGTGAAGTTGATGGTTGTAGGTGGTGAATCTATGATGATGATAGCTGCCTGCTCTTTAGTCTCTTTGTCTACTTCTGGTCTGTGAGTTACCTTGGGTCTCTTTCTATAACTGATTCAAAATTCTCTAGCTTTACTCCTAGTTGTAGATGATGACCCTTCCTCCCTTGGCCTTTTGCTTGATTTTTGTTGAGGGACAAGAGTCTACAAACTGGAAGTAGAAACAAGTTTCTCTTCATCTTCCTACAGGGTATTCTCTTCCCACTCCAACTAATTGGCATACTACTCTATGTCTGGCCTTGAACTGTGTATGTAAGGAGTGTTCTCATTTTCCACTTTGAGCTTTGAGATGATGCCACAAGGGCCATAAGACCATGAGAAGCTCAAGATGAACTTCATCTCCTTCAATATTTTATCTTCCTCCTCACCTATTGTCCTTGTGTTGCACACAAATGGGCCTATTTGTGCCTTTATCCTAAATTGTGCCTTCTTCTTGGCCACTACAAAGTGGATTTCATCTGAGTTCAACATCTATCTAATATACTCTAGTGCAAAGATCCTCACTGGGAGGTACTTAGGGAGTTTATAAGGGGAAAATTCACAACCATAGACTCTAATCTTTGTGTATTTTTTATATAGGTACTAATTGCTTGTCTTTGTTTGGTCTGATAGATGTAGAATTCTCTTGATTTCCTCACTAATTCTGGGTTGTACAACACTATTGAGAATGTTCATGGCTGGATGAAAAAATCCCTCTATAAATTGCTTTTAGGCGAATTACTATTGTTCTTTCATGACAAATGAGGTCCAAAATATCATTGGTTTCTGGTCCCCTACATCATCCAACTTCTGCAATGAAAAACTAAATTTTCCTACTTGATAATATATGAGCATGTAAATCAAAAGAGAGGTTTCATTGAACACTTGCTCTGTAGGAAACTTAATAAATTACTCATGGATATTGTTAGTCAAGAATTGAATAAAGTTGAAAATTATAGAGGGCTTGTTATTTGTGAAAAATGTGGAAAGGAATCCTAAAATAGGCTCATCTACCCACTGATGAGAATGATAACATAAAAGGTAAGAAATCATGTAAATAATCTATTTCTCCTAATAAGGGAAAATGGAAGAAGGATACGAAGTATTTTTCTTTGGTAATTGGGAATTCTCTGGAAATAAAATCTAAAAAATTCTAGCTCTGGTGGCAAAGTCAAAATTTTGATAAAGTTGGGTGAGGGCTTCTAGGGAGAAAGGGGCAACATTTCCCACAGTAGGGGCCATCATCATTTGGTCAATCGATTTAGCTGTAATTGTGAAAATAATGTCACATGTAGGGGCAACTATGGTTCTCTGGGTGGGGATGTAGCATGCTTGACATATTCTGGTGAATTTCGGGGCTTGGAATGTCAAGGGGAAAATATAATGGGGTAGGTTTGACTCCCAGAGTCCTATCTCATCAATCTTATCTGTGTGTTTATACTCTAACTAGCAATACAACTCTAGAAAATCACAATCACACAAATTTTCACTTATCTTGTAATCCTTGTATGCTAATGGTATATGATCTAAATCTATGGAAGGGGGGGAATTAAAAGATTAATGGTTTTGTCTTAGGTATTTAACTTAGGAGGCATGATTGTAAAATATTTCTGAACAATATGAATATGCAGAGGAGGCTTACCAATCTCATAAATGATAACAATTTTTCAGGTGAAAAGCAAAAGGAATGTGAGTGAATGTCACAGTCCTGGTGGTGAAGAAGCTCTGATGGAGACCACTATGGGAAATTATAAATAGCAGAAACAATCAGGAGTGAAAGGTTGAGAATGAGAGGATCAAATTTATTTAAACACTGAGACAAAGTCCCGTTGGAGATGTTGCAGGACCATTAGGTTGAATTGTTACCTGGGGAAAATGAAGTAAATTAAGAATGGGTATTTGGCCAGGAATGCATTAAGTTGGCCCAATAATGATGAAAGGTGGCAGAAAGTGAATGGTGGAGGAAAATTGGTGGTGTGTGACAGGAAGGATGAAGGAAGGTGGTTTCTAGAGGGGTTAGCAGGCAGTAAGTGGTATCGTTCAGGGAAGTGGGGGTGACATGAAATCACTACAATGTGTCATATAATGGGTAGGGGTTGGAAGGAGAAACCACCTTCCGGACCCCT
>APFE031743877.1:250781-266793 GCA_000404065.3 Pinus taeda | reverse complement strand
AACCATCGTGTCCAAAACTGTGGACCGAAAACCATAGGTAGGTTCGCCCAACCTAATATAGGGTCCAAAAAAAATTTTTTCGGGGTGCTGCCCCGAACCCCGTAGAGGGGGGCTACCCACCCCCCTCAAACCCCCCAGACAGGGGGGGCTGCCGCCCCCCCACTGCGCAATCGGCGCGGCGAAGGGGGGGCTCCGCCCCCCCTCTAACCCCCCGGTTCACTACGTAGGTTAGTCGTGGAAAGAATATAACACAACCCAACACTCATGACATCACCCTAGTACAATAGTTGTGAGAGAATATCTTGTGCTTTACCTTAATCACTACATTTTGCATTTTCACCTCCATCAAACTTAGATTTCCATCCATAGTTTTAATGCCTCACATTCCATTTAAGTGATATGAAGATTCATATCTTGTTGATGTTTCCCTAAAAGATCAAGAAAACATTTTTATTCAATGCGTTGCACTTTCTTGATGCACCTATGTTTTTAATTTTCCCACTATGAGCGAAGAAAAGTTTAGCTATTGTTTTGGGTTTTAGAGGTGAGTTTTATTATTCAAGAATGCTACATATGTTTTTCCATCCTAAATTGTCATAAAGACCTAATCTAAAGCTCAATTTCATCATTGTTACTCCACTTTTGAGCTCAATTGGCAAAGACTAAAAATTACATTCAGAAACCCTAAAGTTCATCTTTGTTGTGAAAATAATGACAACTCTAGATAGGAAGAAAAAAGGGAGGAGACATAGTTAGGTTTGAGCCCTAATACCTCACCTTAATCAAC
This sequence comes from Pinus taeda, assembly GCA_000404065.3. NCBI lineage: Eukaryota > Viridiplantae > Streptophyta > Pinopsida > Pinales > Pinaceae > Pinus > Pinus taeda. The sequence goes on along the minus strand of APFE031743877.1, from coordinate 266,006 downwards.
TCAGCCCAAGAAATTAGAGTTGCATTTGAACAAGTTGGATGCATTGGATTTTGTGAGAAGATCGAAGGATAAAGTGTACAACTCACTAAGGAGTTTTATTTGAATTTCACTTGGTTGGATGTTAAGATTGGAGAGCTCACTTTCTTGACATGAGATATGACAATTTGAACTGCAACAAATATTCCTCTACAAGGAGAACAATTATTCAAGGTCATGCCTTGTGACATAGACAACTACAAAAAATTCTTCAAACCAAAGTATAAAAATAAGGGTTATGGAGCTATTGTACCAAGTGAATACGCCCTTGAACCCTACAAATAATTGTTCAAGGTAATTATGAGAAACTTTACTTCTGAAGGAGGATTTGGGAGAATTTATTAGTATCATTATAGGCTTTTGATGCACTTCACACAACAAATCCCTTTGAATCAACCTTTATATTTGTTCAAAAGCCTTAGTAATATGGAAGACAAGGTGAAATTTATGAAAATCCAAGCGAAACCCAGTATTTTACATTTCTCTATCACTAAGTTGTTGCTTGCAGAAGAACTAAAAAAAAGAAATCAGAGATGGGAAGCTTTTTTATACTAAGAAGATTTTCTAGCTTAGTTACCAACTATATCTTAGAGTAAGAATGAAATTGTCATGTGTTGAAAGATATATATATCACCAGTTGAAATTTCTGTGAAAATGCCATCAGTTTCTGTTGATCCATAAAAAAAGATGAAGGTTAAAATGTTGCAACTTTTTCCTAAGGTAGTGGAGGTTCCCAAAAAGCCACTCATTAGAGCCACTAAAAATAAATTACGTTTGGAGCAAACATTTGAGCAACCAATTCAAGAATTAGAGACCATAAAAGAGGATAATGTTCCATATCATAAAGACAAAGTGATTTCAAAACTACAAGAGGAGTTGAGGAAGACACATTGGTTATTTCTCAACTACATCATGACAACACAGAATTGAAGAATATGTTTTTAGAAAGGGCCCCTAATATTAGTGAAAAAAAACCAATAATAAAAGCAACTTCATTTGTCACCAAGTCTAAAGGTAAGGAGAAGATAGTGGCAAAATATATTCAAGATTTAGAAGCTCCATAACCTATATTTACCAGGTCTTCAATAAGAAAGTTTCACATATAGGAGGAAAAGTAATGGGTGTAACCCAACTTGGTCAAAGTATTGGTCAAAGACTCTTCATTTTGAAGAGTGTAATGCACAAAGTTGGTGGAGCTATATTCATCAAGAAATATTTAGGGCCTTTGGGGTGGTTCAAAATTCCCTTATGTTGTAACAAGTATCACATATTAGTCTATTGTTTTGTCAGAACCATGGTATGTGGACCATGTTGTTGTAGTATGGAAGCCTATATAAAGAAGATGTAACATAGGCTACTTTCTATACTTAGTTTATTTTTCAAGAGCTAAGCATATCATTCATTAACACAATGGAAATTTTCAAAATCATTAACATATTAACATCATTAACATTCAAGTGCACACCGAAATATCATGGGAGGGGCAACTCCCAGTAATTATGAGTCTACTCGTATCAATAATGTTAATATTCAAAATTCACATGTAAGCTTACAAGTGAGGGAAACCCTATGTTTCACCTTTACACTTACACAAATTCACTTTCTTGCACCTACCGTGTAGCCTTGCCCAACAACCGAGAAAAGTCACCCATTCGTTGCTTTTTTGTGTCACCCATCATCGTTCACCCGTTCACAACCCACTGATCACCAACACCTTCATCGCACAACTCGAGATTTGTTTGGGCGCGCACACTATGACCGCCCAAACCATTCACTGTATACCTGTGCCCTAGGTCATTCACCAACTCACTTGCCAACAAAACGTTTAATTCATTCACCTTTTACCATGCCCCAGCACACTCACCAAGCTGGCCCTCTAACTATGTTCACCACCAACCGTTGGCTATTCCGTTGTGTCAGATGCGCTCACACAACTTTCCCATTGACACACGTCTGCACGCCCAATGCTTCAAATGTTCACCATTTCCCAGTTCCCCCATTCAGCCTCACTTGGTGTTCCTACCACAGGGTGCCTGCACACGAGCTCATCTTGTCAATTTTCCCTTCCACCATGTGTCACACCGTCCGTACACCCAACTATCCACCAAATGCCACTATGTGCACCCACCCCCGTGCTGTCAAACCTGCACTCATCGAAACCACTCGTCATTTTCCCTGTAGTTTGCACACACATCTGCGGCACCGACAATGTGACTGTGGCTTGGGTGCTTCAGCCCCTTGTCCACCTGCACCTCCACCTCCATTCTAGAAACCTTGCCCTACGCCTCACCCTTGCTTGTATGCTCTGCAACTTGAGTTCAATGTTCGAATGATGATCCAATGGTTTAACTCCTCCCCATCGCCATGTTCTTATACACTTCGCCCATTCATGGTTATCACATCAGCTCCTCCGGCTGACCCAACCGTTCAATCTACGTTTTAACCTCTCCACATGTCGGTCCTGTTAGTGTCAGTCTGTGTAGCCTTCCTCCAGTGATAAAATGTGCTCTTACAAAGTGACTTTGAAGTGCCAAGGTCAAATTTTGTCATTTCAGTGAGTCTTCAATCAACATTTGGTCACTAGGCATTAGGTCTGGGGTTTGTTTTCACTCCTTCTAAAGTTGCCCAAATGTCAGCCTATGTCACTATTCAGCTGAGTCTATCATCATTCATAGGGTTTTCATTATCATCTTAGTGTCTAATGAGTCATTTTACATCTTGTTCATGCTTCAGTTGTGCCTTGGCAAGTTCATTTCCCTCTCCTAGGGTTTTGAAGGAAATTTCTCTTGGACGGTCAAATCATCGGCAAAACTTGTTTCCTGATATTCATACACCTTCCCCTATCCTTAATGTACCTTATCAAGCACTTCCCAACACTCAAATCCCCCAAAATCCTCATTTTTACACAAACCCTAGTTTCTAGCTACAACTTGGCAATTTTCTAGGTTGGGCCTGTGTTTTGCCCTTTTGGACCCTTTCCCCTCACTCAATCTCTGAGATTCCACTTTCCCCTACTTCCTAACATCCCCCCCTACTCCCAAAAATTTCCTCAAGAATTTAGAAGCCCCTTATCCCCTTCATTTCGCTTCATTTCGACAAAAACCCTTGTTCCACACATCGGGACAAGTTCACTAAAATGATGTTTCTGAGCAATCAAAGATGATTTTTTTTTCAAAACTGAGAGAGGATTTTGTCCACAACATGCCAAGGAAGAAAAATGTCCTTCACTTTTTGCACAGGTGTCATGGTTTTAAAGAAATTTCAAAAATATCGGCGAGAATGAAGGTGCTCCAAGGATGGTTGGCCAAAGCACAAAAACGAGGGAAAACGCCCGATCCACTCCAAATTTTGGCCAAAGCCTCTTTGACTGAGCATGGTACTCGATTGGGGACTCCCAGCCCAAATTTCAAGAAATTTGGAGAAAATTTTGTCATTTGTGATTTTTTTGGCAATTTACAGGTTTTTGCTCATTAACGCGTCTCACCCCCGGTAAGACACGTCGTCCCGGCAACTCCATTTGACAAAAAATCAGAATTTCCAGATTTTTCATGCAAATTTACATATGCACATGGATGGACTTGAGATTTTGTGAAGTTTTGGGCCTCCAAAAAGTCAAAAAACATGCAAAATTTGACTTTCTGCCACTTTTTTGAACTGCAGAAAGCTGTCTTGGGAGAATTAAGTTTTGTCAGGGCAAATGAACTCCAAATTCCGAAATTCTAGTTGTGTTGGAAAGTAGACTCACAGAAATTTCCAACAAGCCTACTCTTTCCCAATTCGGCCACCTGCAAGTGCCCCAAACATGGCTCCAAATGTGCACGACATGTCAGGCAGGGGGGCGTGACATGTTGGGCAGTTTTCACAGGAAATTCGTCTACAGCTCAGGGATTCGCCCAGCTTTGACCAGTCTTGACTTGAGATGGAATTTTTCACCCTCTTTGATGTAATTAATGTATTTTCATGTTTCCATGACACTTATTTACCTATTCTAGAAGATTCATGCATGAAATAGCAAACATTTAATGAATGGATTGGTTTCCTAGTTTACAGAGGCAAGTTGTTTTGACTACCTAGTTGTTAGTGCTAAGTTTAGAAGTAGTGGAAACAGCTCCTAGAAGGATGAGATCGACCCCTAGAGGCAGGAAATAGGTTAGATCATCTATATTATGTAGTTTCATACTCATTTTCAGGGTTGGACTCTTGAGGGAGAAGCTATCATTGTATTATTTCACTGTATCTCTGCAATTTTTGGCTAAGGAAGATCAGGGTTTTACAGTCCTCTTTGAGATTCTTGTGGACTCATGTGTTGATGGTGTGTTTCTCAATGTTCTTGTAAGCTTTTTTATGTGATTCATTTCCTTTCTTTACTTCTGAACATTAAACAAATGAAGTGTTAAAGTAAGAATTCATGCTTGCCATGCTCTGCTTTTAAGTTTGTTTAATTTCAATGTTTTCTACTGTCTAAAGAGAATTCAAAGTTATTGTTTGCTCTCTTTAGCTCTCTCACCTATCATTCCTAATCATCCACCTTAATCAATGGCATCTATACTGTCTCCTACCTCGCCCCAAAGAACCCCCTGCAGAAATTGTGTCCAATCCCCGCACCCAAAATTGCCATCCCCTCAATTTGCCACCAGAAACCCTAAAAACCACAAATCAACCCTTTTGATTAGTTTACTAGCCTAAAATTAGTGTTACCCTATTGGTCATCTCATCTATTAAAGATTTTATGAGATAGACCGGAGAGAGCCTTCTCCTGCCTCGTAGGGCTAGCTACGAGGCTAAATGGTTTGATGTTGCCTTGAGGTTTGCCTTTCTCAGCCTGAGGTGAAATTTCAAGCGCTAACATACTAGCGACCATACTGGGGAGAACATTCAACTTGTTGATTGTCTTGTCCCAGTCAAGGTGCAGATCTGATGCTGATGGTGGACATCACTCAGATACATATACAGGCTGAACTATTCACCCAACGACTCCAATTCGAACCAGACATTCCAGTGCTTGTTGATTCATTCATGCAATGGTAGGGTATACCCTGTGTGAAGCAGTAGAAGAAATAATAAATTTGTTAGAAAATACTGAATTTGATGAAGATGCTTTCAGTGTCTTGCTTCAATGGTTGAAATCTTTAAAGTTCTTCAAAACTGAATTTTGCGATGTTGAAAGAATTGAAGAGGAGATTCAATGGTTAGATGAAACAGATTCAGTCATATGATTTCCAAGACCTTAAAACGTTCTTGGAAATCCTTCCTCCATTGAAATAAGAAATCATAGACTTGCCTATAGAGGTTTACATTGACAATGTGCAGCCTGAAGTATGCATTGCAGAGTTGGGGCAGCGAACAAAGTCCGGCTTCCGCGATCCAATGGCAACTTACATGGACATGTTTTTCAGTTTGATTGACAGATCAGGCTGTCTTTTCCGTTTCCAGGCTTGTTACGTGCATAAAGGCTGCCAACAATTACATCTGTGTCCTCGTGGAAGCATTCTCAAGCGGCATCATTCTCAGGTTTACTTGAATGGCTAATCTGGCATTTTAGTATTCCCTGATCTATTGTTTGTACAACATATTAGAGTAGATGTTGTAAATAAATAAGCAACCATAAGGGAAGCATATTGTTTTAGTTTGCTTGAAGATTGTTTGAGTCAAGTTTTAGTTAAGTTTCAGTCAGATGTTAAAGTCAATAAAGTTGTCCCGGTTTGGGTCACATATGTAAATAATGAATCCATTGCCCAATGGTTGAAAGCACTAGTCTGCTTTCCCAGAGGTCTGAGGTTCTTGGCACCTCCAAGGAGCTACCATCCCCGTTGGAGCCAATGTTAGTGTCAGTCTTTCTAGCCTTCCTCCAGTGATCAAATGTGCTCTTACAAAGTGATTTTGAAGTGTCAAGGTCAAATTTTATCATTTCAGTGAGTCTTTAAGCAAAATTTGGTTACTAGGTATTAGGTCTAGGGTTTGCTCTCACTCTTTTCGAAATTGCCCAAATGTCAGTCTATGTTGCTATTCAGCTGAGTCTATCATCATTCATAGGGTTATCATTATCATCTCAGTATCTAATGAGTCATTTTACACCTTGTCCATGCTTCAGTTGTGCCTAGGCAAGGTTCATTTCCATCTCCTAGGTTTTTGAAGGCAATTTCTCTTGGACGGTCAAATCATCGGCAAAACTTCTTTCCTGATGTTCATACACCTTCTCCTATCCTTAATTTACCTTATCAAGCACTTCCCAACACTCAGATCCCCCAAATTCCTCATTTTTCCACAAACCCTAGTTTCTAGCTACAACGTGGCAATTTTCTAGGTTGGGCCTGTGTTTTTCCCTTTTGGACCCTTTCCCCTCACTCAATCTCTGAGATTCCACTTTCACCTGCTTCCTAACATCCCTCCCTACTCCCAAAAATTTCCTCAAGAATTTAGAAGCCCCTTATCCCCTTCATTTCGCTTCATTTCGACCAAAACCCTTGTTCCACACATTGGGATAAGTGTCACTAAAATGATGTTTCTGAGCAATCAAAGATGATTTTTTTTTCAAAACTGAGAAAGGTTTTTGTCCACAACATGCCAAGGAAGAAAAACCTCCTTCACTTTTTGTACAGGTGTCATTCTTTTAAAGAAATGTCAAAAATACCGGCGAGAACGAAGGTGCTCCAAGGACAGTTGGCCAAAGCACAAAAACGAAGGAAAACGCCCGATCCACTCCAAATTTTGGCCAAAGCCTCTTTGACTGAGCATGGTACTTGATTGGGAACTCCCAGCCCAAATTTCAAGAAATTTGGAGAAAATTCTGTCATTTGTGAATTTTTTGGCAATTTACAGGTTTTTGCTCATTAACGTGTCTCACCCACGGTGAGAGCCGTCGTCCCAGCAACTCCATTTGACAAAAACTCAGCATTTCCAGATTTTTCATGAAAAGTTACATATGCACGTGGATGGACTTGAGATTTTGTGAAGTTTTGGGCCTCCAGAAAGTAAAAAAACATGCAAATTTTTACTTTCTGCCACTTTTTTGAACTGCAGAAAGCTGTCTTGGGAGAATTGCGTTTTGATATGGCAAATTAACTCCAAATTCCGAAATTCCAGTTGGGTTGGAAAGTAGACTCACAGTCCTTTCCAACAAGCCTACTTGTGCCAAATTCAGCCGCCCGCAAGTTCCCCAAACATGGCTCCAAAGGTGCATGACATGTCAGGCAGGGGGGCACGACATGTTGGGCAGTTTTCACAGGAAATTCATCTACAGCTCAGGAATTCGCCCAGCTTTGACCAGTTTTGACTTGAGATGGGATTTTTCACCCTCTTTGATGTAATTAATGTATTTTCATGTTTTAATGACACTTATTTACCTATTCTAGAAGATTCATGCATGAAATAGAAAACATTTAATGAATGGATTGGTTTCCTAGTTTATAGAGGCAAGTTGTTTTGACTGCCTAGTTGTCAGTGCTAAGTTTAGAAGTGGTGGAAACAGCTCCTAGAAGGATGAGATCAACCCCTAGAGGCAGGGAAAAAGGTTAAATCATCTATATTATGTACTTTCATACTCATTTTCAGGGTTGGACTCTTGAGGGAGAAGCTATCATTGTATTATTTCACTGTATCTCTGCAATTTTTGGCTAAGGAAGACCAGGGTTTTGCAGTCCTCTTTGGGATTCTTGTGGACTCATGTGTTGATGGTGTGTTTATCAATGTTCTTGTAAGCTTTGTTATGTGATTCATTTCCTTTCTTTACTTCTCCACATTAAACAAATGAAGTGTTAAAGTAAGAATTCATGCTTGCCATGCTCTGCTTTTAAGTTTGTTTAATTTCAATGTTTTCTACTGTCTAAGAGAATTCAAAGTTATTGCTTGCTCTCTTTAGCTCTCTTTTCATTCCTAATCATCCACTTCAATCAAAGGCATCAATACTGTCTCCTACCTCGCCCCAAAGAACCCCCTGCAGAAACTATATCCAATCCCCGCACCCAAAATTTCCATCCCCTCAATTTGCCACCAAAAACCCTAAAAAAACCCAAATCAAACTCTTTGATCAGTTTACTAGCCTAAAATCAGTGTTACCTTATTGGTCATCTCATCTATTGGAGATTTTACGAGATAGACCGGAGAGAGCCTTCTCCTGCCCCGTAGGGCTAGCTACGAGGCTAAATGGTTTGATGTAGCCTTGAGGTTTATCTTTCTCAGCCTTAGGTGAAATTTCAAGTGCTAATAGTAGGTATCATGGAAGCATAGATTAGGAAAACCACAACAACAAGTGTACCCATGTCCCCAAGGCATGCGAGGTCTTCATGAAAACAAGTACTTACAAAAGAAAATCCCAAGAAAAGACCTAAAAAGAGGATAGCTAAAGCCTCTAGAGTAGAGCTAAGAACATCCCCAAGGAAGAAAACAACAAAAGTGTAGCAAATGAAGCCCAAGAAAGATAGGAAACCTAAGGAGAAGGTGAAGAATCTAGCACATCAGGAAGAATGAGAGGAAATCCATGACAACAAGGAGGAAGCTGAGATGCACCCGATAGAGACAAAGGGCACAAAAATTCTCTTTGTATTGCCACCATATTTTCCAACAAGGAAATAGGGTGCCAATCCGGTCAAATATCTGAAATATGCGAAGTTCAGCATGATCACACCATTGCTAATGGAGAAAGTGCCATTTGAAGGTGAAGTGTTGTGGAAAATCTCGCAACTGAAAATGGGGGATTGTGACTTTAATGACATAAGTAAATATCATTGTTCGAACCAAGAAGGTACCCACACCAGGTGTATTATCCAGAGAGTGGAGTTATGAGGTTAGAGACACACCGGTGGGTTGCATGATTGCAGAGATCAAGATTGTTAAACATGTTATATGTGCCACACTTTGGTAGAAGAAAATCCAACACAGCCTGTGTACAACAGTTACTAGCATTGGTGCATGACGAAAGCTTGTGGTTGGGGACAAGGATCCTGATCGATGAAATGTCAATATGAAGGATTACACGACTGCCTCACCAAGGAAAGGACCTTGCCGAAGAATTTGTCGGCAAGAAAAAAGACAAGGCAATGGCATAGACCATGAAGGAGAAATTTGGGTTTATTAAGAAGTTGCATGGTTATGATATCAACTCTATCAGTGACCAAGAAGTGTGCTTCACCACACACATTTTAGCAAGTAAAATAATGAGGAAATGCAAATCAAATGAAGTCCCCGTAGTTGTGTTTTCTTTCACTGCGCAGTGCAGTAATGGGGTTCAGTTCAACTACGTCGTTTACTTATGCAAGAAATTTTTGGAGGATTTTTGGGAAGCGCAAGAGGAAGGAAAAACCTTTCATTACACACGGTTGATCTTGATCATCACATTGATCACATGGAAGGAGCCGAAGGACTCATAGTTTCCTCCCATTGAAACAGACGTATGTGAAGCCACACGGTATGCCTCACTGTGGCATACTATGGATCCATTGTGCGTGTAGAAGAATAGAATTTTATTTGTGCTATTGAGCATGTATTTTCACATGGTGGTGAACCAATATCCCAAGTTATCACATAGTTTGTACGAGCAGTATTGCAACATCGCAACATTCAAGGTTGATTTTTGCAGAGTATACACCAAGGCTTAGAAGGATCCAATGGAGATATGGCACTCCTTGCCATATTTGGTCACTGAAGATGACGCTCATAATAATACAACAATGGTCAGCTAAATGGATGACCCCAACCATAGATGACACTAAATAAGTGGGGGGCATCGCATAGCTTGTAGGTCCAAGTGGGACACAAAAAAGGAAAATAAGTAGAGGAACCAGAGCCAGAGATAGAGCCAGAGACAGAACAAGATATCCAGGATCCTCTCATTGAAGTAGATCCAACAAATGAATCACCATTCATCATCAAAAAGAGGGTACCTACAGTAACTATGTTGGGTGTAAGGAATAAACATAAGGCGAGAAAATCTAAGGGCATGAAACCACTTGTCCTCACTGATGGAGACATCGACAAGATTGGTGAAAAGATCCAGGAAGTAATAGAGAGACCTGGAACAAGGTTGACGATCGTTACAAAATGATATTGACAGATGTGCAACAAGGCATTGTGGAGTTAAAGGTACTAGCACAGATAGCTAGATAAATAACATAGATAGGTCAGTTACTTCAGCTAGAGAAACGAATAAAAACAACATTCAGAGTAAGTATTTTGTAGGTACTAGTTGGAGCATTGTATTTTGAATCACCAGAGGATAGAGAATATGAAAAATCCTGGGCCAACATCAACATGAAAATTGTCACGTTGTCGATTCACGTATTACATGAGCTCTATAAAAGTATTATAAATGAACTGAAGGAGTGATAACAATTAACTTCACTGTTAAGAATTTAGGTGGAAAAGGATAGAGCTTTGTTAAAGAAGGAGCTCAACCAATTGATCAAAGAAAGGGAAGGAGCACACCAGCAACAACAACAGCTAGAAAAAGTCATCACAGAAACTTGTAGCACAGTTAGGATATGAGGGTTGACGAAGAAGAATCACCAACAGAGAAGGTTTCCAAGCTTTCCCTCGCGATAAAGGACTCAAAGAAAAATCTCGTACAGATGAAGTTCTAGTATATTCAAGATTACTAAGATGTAAATCAGGTTTTAGCCAGTCATGCCACTAGAAGTACGTGAGGAGAGGGAAAATGATTTGAAATTTTCACTGAAAAGCATCTCTAACACAGTGGCAGATTGTGCCAAACTACTATATGAAACCATGCAGATTTGGACCTCATTGTAGGAGGATCCAAACGTTTAGAGGATTAATGAGGAGCTCCATATGTAACAAGAACAGTTGGACAAAATTTGTGCAACTGCAAAGACCTTACCATTCTCGTAGAGGCTCACAAGGATCACTAAAGGAAAGACTCTTCAAAAGCAAATTGAAGACCTTCGGCAAAAGGAGAATATTTTGACAGAAAGTACTCAACTATGGCAAGATTAGACCTTCCATATTTTGCAAGAAATCAATAGTAATCTCATGGAGGTATGACAGAGGGAGAAACAAGTGCTAGAGAAGATTTTCAGACTAGCCATAGAGGCATTACTAGAAGTGCATCGAGAGGAGAATCAGGTAGTAGAAATGCTTCAGTAGTATAACGTCACTAATATGAGCATCGTAGCAAAAATTTGGGGCACAGTAGTTGAGTGACTTGGGATGAGTCACATGTGAGTGTTGGGGGCCTGTTGGGTGCGGACCAACTTGGTCTAGTGATCTGAAAATGGAATGTACTTGTTTAAGGGTGCAAGGTATCCATTTCCCGTAATTTCAAATGTGAGTTATACTCTCCAAGTGACCTCTAAAAAGGTGAAAACTTCTTATTTCTTATTCAGAGATGGACTGTAGGGGCATTCACCGGACATGTCACCGCTAAAGAGAGGATGAGTTCCAGAGGCTACTTGGCGATCTACAGGCTCTGCCTAAAGAAATAACAAAGTAAACACTTAGAAGTCTTTGGCATACACATACTTGAAGTTTGATGTCTTGCGGAATAAGACAAATAACTTTATGCAGCTGAATAGGTGATTATGTGTGTATGCAAGTTCTATATATTTGTTGTTTAACACTTTATATTAGTTTTGTTTAGCATATCATCTTCAGCAAATAAAGACATCAAAATGATAAAGGATTTCACCCCTTCTGGGCTACATCTGCTAGACCAAGCCTCTCCAACTAGGCTTGTCCTCTTGTATTAAAAATTCTACAAAGACTAATACAAGAATATGAGTGTCTCAAAAGACATATCTGACTGTAAATACAGAATCAGAAGATAGGAATTAGCTAAACATGCTCTTTCCCAAGCACTAAACCGTGAAATTGTACCTTATGCAGTACTTTCCCCAATTGGCCCTGATGGCTCTTTAAATTTGCATGGAGAATTTTGAGGTGAATATGACCTCAATTAGTTCTGAAACCTCTTCCATTAGACTCAGAAGGTCAAAAATAGCAGACATAGGCTTTTGAATCACCAAAAATGGATGAACATAGCCCCCAAACAGCTCAAGCACTGAAAGCTTCCATGAAGCTAAACAGTGAGAAGAATGCCTCAACAGGAAAAACGAACTGTAGAAATGGATTCAAAATGCTGAAAACCTTCAGGAATAAACTTCGTTCCACATTCACTGGCTGCACAATTCCCAATGTAGCTCCCAAACTGATTTGGCCCTTGTGGCTCCTGGAACTTCCATGAAGCTAAAACACCTACAAACAACCTCAGATGACTGTGAAACCTATGCCAATGGCTTCAAAAGGTTGAAGAGACCCAAAATCAAAAAACAATTCGTCCAAAACGAACTTTCCTAGCCAAAGTTATGGCTATTTAATCCCAACTGCCAGTTTCCCTTGAGAAACTCTAGTTATACTTTTAGTTAAGGCCAAATAGGCCCGCCAAATATGGGGCGGCCGCCAAATTTTGTGCCACCACCAACAGATCCGCTAAATCTGCCATAACCATCAGCTAATTTCGCACATGTGACCAAAAATTCGGAATGGCGGTTTGTAGTTGGATTTCGTGCCCGGCGGTTAAGGGTCTAGGCCCACGGTTTTGGGCGTAAGATCACATGGTCTGGGGGGTTGGCCGTTAGGGGCTGGCCCCCTTCGGGCCCCGCCTAATACAAAACCAAAATTTATAAAACATTTCCGCCACACATAAAATGAAGGTTACCCTGGTGGCACATTGGTAAGGCGTGGCACTTGTGGACTGTAGGTCGCGGGTTCAATACTCCATCCACCCACAAAATTTTGTAATATGTGCCCATATATTGTTGACGTCACTCTGGGCCACGTGGAGGCCTCCGGGCTTGCCATGTGGCTTCCTGTCATTGGTTACCAAAAATAGAATATTCCAAAGGATATTCTACAAAATATTCTACAGAATATTCTTTTTTTAATATTTTTTTTTTGAAAAATATTCAAAAATTGAGGGTTATTGGGCGATTTTGTTTTTGGCATAACTTTCTCATATGACGACCGCATTTTGAACCGTTTGCGGCACCAAAATCAGGAGGATGAGTTCTATCCATTCATTTAGGTTCAAGCTAGTTCTGAGCACTTTCATTTTTGACCATTTTACGACACTTGGTCCTGAGCTCCTGATCATCTAGTTTTGGTCAAAGACTCCGCATTTTGAGGAGTAGAGTGCATAAATTCCATGAAGTTATATTCACCACACAAATCTAGGGGCTTTGGGGTGGGTCAAAGCCCCTCATTTTGTAACGGGTATTGGAGTTTTAGCTCATTGTTTTATCAAACCCATAGTATGTGGACCATGCTTTTATAGTAATGAAATATATATATGAATATGTAATGAATTAGTGGAGTTTTGAGGTCTAAAATGGGCCTCCTAAGGAAATTATAAAATAATAGTGGAAATAATAAAATAATACTAGATTACATCATTAAATTTTAGAGGAAAGAAAAGAAAAACTATTTTTTCAACTCGTATTTTCAACTTATCGCTCTATGGGTTTACCCAAATTTTGAGCGAAAACACTCTTTGGATGCATAATTTCATTCATAATCCAAGGATTACCCATGTTGCATACTTTTGATTGACCTTGCTACACGAAAAATGAGAAATACATGAAAAAACGTGATTGCAATCATTTTTTTTCATGTATTTCTCATTTTTGTGTAGTAGGGTCGATCGAAAGTATGCAAAATGGGTACTCCTTGGATGGGGAATTAAATTTTGCATCCTACCAGTACTCTTGCTCAAAATTTGAGTAAAACCTAAGGGAGATAATTTGAAAATATGAGTTGAAAAAGTAGTTTTATTATTTTTTAATCTTTTTACTTTTTTACTCCAAAAATGGTGAATCATCCCCCATGGTTGGCATCATCATCTTGAATCGTATTGGTTCTTATAAAGTTTATTTTGGTTGTACATTTTTCTTAGGATTCCCATTTTAGACTTCAAAATTCCCCTAATGGCTTTGTTGAGGAGAGTCAGATATAGATGAATTGATTATACTGTCTTTAATCTGTATTTTGGGCCTAAAAGGGAATGCTCTGCAGCTGAGTGCATGGAAGCCTTGGAAGAGTCGATAGCTGAGTGCGCAAAACACTTGCAGTGGGTGAACAGGTCAAATAAGTTGTATGCACTAAAAAGATGTATCTTAATAAGAAGAAGAAGTTTTGGCGAAGTCTTGTGTATATGTATTCATAATTTGTGTTCATATGTAGTGATATGCATGCATTTTTATCTATTTATGCGAAATAATACATGTTTTATTGTTCTACATGTTCATGTAATAAGTGAAAATATGTGAAGTAAAGCATTAGCGCAAAGTATTTTATGTATGGGAAGTTGTATATGAGTATATAACACAAGAGAATACATGGATGCCACAGTGCGGTATCCCTCTGGCTGCAGAAACTTGGTTATGTAACCTCCCATAACTGCTTCAGGTGATACTGCGATCTTCATGCAGGTCACTGCCAAAAGGGCTAGCGGTTGAGGGTTTTGTTGTTTCATAATACACTTTTAGCTAGGTCCAAGCCCCCTTAAGCCAACACATAGTGGCCACTATCGCCCAACTGAAGAAAACTTGTTCGATTTTCTTATTTTTATGGGGAAAAATGGCATTGACATTACTGATGTTGAGGTATATGTTGTATAAATATTTTATAGTCTACTATAGTTTATATTCTAGTATTCATGATTTTTCATGTCTTATAATCTTCATTGTATCTTCTTTTTTTTTTAGGAGAGGAAATTAGTAACAATGGTAAGAAGCAAGAATTGAAGAAAGAGGAGAACAATAACATTGATCCAGGTGGATGTTGGTGGCCACCCACCTATCCCATTTGGACCCCTGCAATTGTCTATTTCAACTTTTTCAGTTTCCTAAATTGTAGCACAGTTTACTATTTTTAGCAATTTTTTGGGTCCTGAACTTCCGGAGCCGTTTTGAGGCCCTAAACGACGTTTTTTGGGAAATCTGGGGGCAACATGGGTCCATGGACCGATGTTGCCCTGCCCAAAGTGGTAGTTCTCGGATAGAGCTTTCTAACGAGCTATCATACGCGTCAAACGAAGATTGTATGCCAAAGTTACTACCTCGGGAAATTGATGTACCAATTTACCCAAAACGGGGCCCACAATTTGGCGTTTCATCTTCTAGGGTTAGGTTTTGGAATTTGAATGGTTTTCTATTATTTCTCAACAATAAATAGGCCTTTGAG
>APFE031743877.1:167321-247572 GCA_000404065.3 Pinus taeda | reverse complement strand
GAAGAAGCCCTCGAGCGGCAAAGGAATGCGATGATGGATAGCTTTGCGCAGATCCTTCAGCGGCTACCCAGAGGTGACGCACCGGCTTCCAGCAGCTACTCTGGAAACGCCACGCCCTTTAAGGTGCAAGTTAATTTTGAAATCCCCATATTCGAGGGTCAGATAGATGCAGATGCGGTAGATAAATGGTTAAATCTGCTTGAAGGGTATTTTTCTGTTCATGAATTTTCAAGTCGAGAAAAGATTGTTTTCACCCTTCTCAAAGCAGCGCCCCACGCCAAGGACTAGTGGGAAACCTACTGCGAGCAGAAGGATGAAAGCACACGCTCACTATTTTTAGTCGCACCCACTTGGGATTCATTCCGAGATGCCATCAAGGAGCAGTACTACCCTGTCAAAAGCTATGAGGACAAATACATCAAATGGACCACACAGAGGCAAGGACGAGACCAAGATGTGCCAGAGTTCACAAACATTTTTCATACCCTTCGCACACAGTTGGGTATCAAATATTCTAAGTTGCATCTGGTGCTCAAATACCACGGCTGCCTACACAGTTACATCCAGGAAGAGATGGAGTTCTTGAACATCTCCTCACTCGGCACAGCATACCGATACGCTGTCAAAATCGAGCAAAAGTTCAAACAGAAGAAGCGAGAATTTGGATCTACAAATCCGAAGCCTAATGGACAAAGCCAAGGCGAGGTGACCCAAGACAACCCGTCGAAGCCATAAGAAAAGAACAACACCACGAAGCCGAAGAAGGGCATAGGAAAGTGGTGTGAGTTCCATAAGAGTCCCACTCATAACACAAGTGAGTGTTGGACCAAGCAGTCGTTGGTGGTCGAGTTGAAGGCTTCCGAATCAGATGCATGTTCCGACTTTGAGCCAAAACCCGACAAGGGGGATGGCAAAGGGAAGCAAATCATTGATGTGGATCCCAGTGCCACTGTTGCCACTGCCAAAATCCAAAAGAATGAGCCCGAAGACCCAGAGGAGGGGGAGCGTCTTTTCCACTCACAGATGTGGGTGAAGGGTTTGCCACTGCAATTCATTGTCGACAGTGGCAGCCAAAAGAACCTTATTTCAGCAGAGGTCGTGAAGCAATTGGGCCTACCGACTACACCACACCCGCAGCCATATAGTATCGGATGGCTTCATGAAGGACGAGATCTCAAAGTTCGCCAACAGTGCCGCCTTCCCTACAGCATCAAGCCCTTCACAGACAAGGTATTGTGTGATGTTACACCTCTGGATGTTTGTGATGTACTATTAGGCCAGCCATACGTGTGGAGGCGACATGCTGTGTATGAGTCAAGGCCTCGTGTTGTCATTATTTCTTTGAATAATTCATTATACAGGATACTGGAGGTAGCCCCACCTACCGCCACATCTTTGATCACTGCTAAGAAAGGTAGCAAGCTTATATCACAGACTGGGAAATTTATTTTCTGTCTGGTTCACTCCCAAAGTAAGGGGAAGATCGTTGCTACATCCATGACCCCTGCAAAGGGTTCCTCCATGCAACAACAACAGTAGAAGGATACAGTCATGACAGAACATAGGAATAACTTCTCCTCGCCCACAAGGGTACCACACAAGTTTCAGGTGGGCAACAAAGTCTGGTTGCATCGACAGAAAGAACGCCTTACCAGAACCCATCAAAAGCTCTGATCACTCCGACAAGGTCCTTGCAGTAGTACCAAGGCTATGGGGAACAATGCTTTGGAGCACATCATTCCTCCATTCGTTTGCCTACACCAAGTTTTCAATATGGACCATCGTCGACCATGCTTCCCACCATTACTGGACACATCATAGATTGCAGGACAAGTTCAGCAGATGGAGGAACTCAACGTAATGGGGACCATTGCTTCCTAAGGGGGGAGGAATGATCTAGGTGGATGTTGGTGGCCACCCACCTATCCCATTTGGACCCCCGCAATTGTCTGTTTTTGCTTTTTCAGTTTCCTAAATTGTAGCATAGTTTACTATTTTTAACAATTTTTCGGGTCCTGAACTTCCGGAGCCGTTTTGAGGCCCTAAACAACGTTTTTTGGGAAATCTGGGGGGACATGGGTCCATGGACCGATGTTGCCCTTCCCAAAGTGGTAGTTCTCGAATAGATCTTTCTAACGAGCTATCATACGCATCAAACGAAAATCATATGCCAAAGTTACGACCCCGAGAAATTGATGTACCAATTTACCTAAAACGGGGCCCACAATTTGGTTTTTCATCTTCTAGGGTTAGGTTTTAGAATGTGAAGGGTTTTCCATTATTTATCAACAATAAATAGGCCTTCCAGCCTCATTGTAACACAGTTCCACACAGTTCAGAGGAATGTAGCCGCCACATCTCTTCTCAGAGATAAGCTACCATTGCCCTAGCTGGTTTATTTCCATTTCTGGTTGTAAGCATATTTCGGTATTTTCCATTAATGAAATGAAGCATTATTTCCACTGCATCTTTGTGTATATGGTTATCTCTGTATTTTATTGCATTCCTGTTTAGATCCGTATCAAACATTGAAGCAACAAATGCAAAAATGGAGAGAGAAAATTGGTCTAGTGATACTCTTAGAGCCAATATCTCACATCAGACACACATAGAAACTGACAGTCAAGTCTTCAGAGTTGGTGAATTCACTTGTAATTCCTTGGAAACACAGTGTTAATGTTTTGAAGTGATGAAACAATATTTTATGTGTAAATTGTAGTCCAACCAGTATTAAGTTTGAAACTCGTATTGTAATACTTGACATTTTATATAATATAATTTATGGTTGAAATTATTTATAGTTTCACTTAATATTATTTAGTATTGTAATTAACTTATATAACTTTGTGTTTCCATATTAGATGAACATGCACATTGTATGCCATCTTTTTTAATTTAATCGCAAAATCATACTAATTAAATTATGTTGATTAATAATGAATATATAAAATCACTCAAAAACTACCAAATTAGTAGTTTGTATTTATCAATAATGAACAAAAATAAAATGAATACACGACTAAATTAATTGTTTATAATGATTATTAATGAAAGTAAATTAAATGAATATAAATTACTAAATCAGTCGTTTATATAATGAATATGAAACTACCAAAAATAGATAAATGACTTACTACAAATGATAAATTTGTGATTACAAATGATGACTAAGTTTTGCATATATATGACTATTAGTAGCTAATTTACAATATATTATAACATGACTAAAATTTGCATATATATATCTATATATATAATATATATATATATATATATATATATATAATATATATCTATATATATATATATATATATATATATATATATATATATATATATATATATATATTAGTAGCCAATTTACAGTATCTTATAACATGACAAACATTTTGGTCATACTTCTTTGCTCATTAATTGATTTTCTCGAGTGATCATATAGTAATATATTTTGTTGTATACTTGGTCATTAATTGTGACAATTAATGACTAAATTGATGACTAAATTAATGACCAAATTTATGACTAAATATACTACTAAACAATAAAATTGAGACAACCAATTAATGACTAAGTTGAAAATGACCAAAAGTTGGTTGTGTTATAAGATACTGTAAATTAGCTACTATTGGTCACTGACTGAAAAATGATTGTTTATATGCAAATTTTAGTCGTGTTTTTAGTAACTAATTAGCTATTTTTCCATTATCTTCTTCAGAAAACCAAATTGGGCAAAAATAGTTTCTTCAAGAAAGTTCTATTGACGATGCTGGACCCGCAAACATGTCAAGGGGATCTCCCATGGTAAGAAGTCCAATTAGACCTCAGACCGTTTGGTTAGGAGCCCCAGCAATGGGTTGTAAGGTAATTCCTTGACCGCGATGTCGCACAGAGGCAACTAATATAACTCTGTCAGTAGCAAGGGTGTGACTAATGTCATGAGTCAAGGAAGGTGTATGAGAGATTCTAACGCTTCGAAGGGAGAAGAGGGTGAAGGTGAGTTCCAGGTTGAAATGGATCAGTCCCAACTCAGCTAGGAACACACAACACAAAAGGACATGCACAGATTCTAGTGGAGCAGTCCACTCGGATGCAGCAGTCACATCATACAAGGTAAACACGTACAACACTCACGGATTAGTCTAAGACAACTACGACAATTGTTACAGCAAGGTTCATGTGAAATGTTTTCTTGAAGTCTGGGAGAGCAGTCAACACGGAAGGTGACAACATTAACAACATATACAACACATTAACAAAAAAATTCATATAATTTCATGTGAATCAGTTCATTCGCAAGTACGTAAGTTAAACAGCATATATCATTAAGGCAACCAAGGTAGTCCAACTACAACAACAACATATGCATGAAAATGTGCTCGCTCTTATTATATAAAGAAGTGTAAGTTTCAATCATACAAAACATCCATGTAAACCTGCTAGCCCCAACAGTGGAACATTATAGCCACATCCACTACTCCTCCAAAGAGATGTACTAGCTCCATGCAGTGGAGAAGCTAAGGTGTGTTACAATACTGCCCAAGCCTTCTTCAAGATAGTCTTAGTAGAAGCTTGGCTGACCAAAAGCCTCTACAATGAGTTATGAGGGACTATTTAGAGAAAAGGGTGGGATCACCTTTGACCTTTCCCTTTGTGATAGTTCAACTACCCTCATGACTCTTCACCTACTCTATAATTGTTACATCCAACTGTTGACACTTGGCATGACTCAACATTACAATGCACATGTACTCATGTGAGACAACATGGCTTGAGCAAGTCTTGCAAGACATCACTAACACTCAGTCTGTTGTGGTGAGACCAACTATTTGACATGCTTGTGATGGTGAAGCTAGTGAGCTGATGCCAAGCTTGGTTTTCCTTGATGGTGTGTATGCACCTCATGGTGACATCTTGCTGAAGCGAACTCTTGCCTTTGTTGCAACTAGTGCATTGGTTTTACCCCTTCATCCCACTCATCTATTAACATGTGCATGGTCTTCTTAGGTGTGCCTAAAACGAAACATATTGATGCATAGTGTCTGTGTTGATCTTCAAGTGTGTGTTGGTGGTCAAGCACATCAACTTGCTGAAGTACATGTTCAGCTCCAGTTGGACTTGCTTCTTGTCTTCACCTTGGTGTTTATGTTGAATAGGTTGGATTTCATGCATGTGCACAATGACATGCATGTTGTTGAATCTTGTGATTGCTGCTGGGATTGATCTTTAACTTGTATGGGCGCAGTTTCATTCGTGATTGCACGATGCACTCACTGCTATTCCTGATGCTACTGCAACTCATTCGTTTATCTGTGTAGCTCCATGTTCTTCCTTGAGATGATGCTTTAGCACATGCAACTCCTTCTTTATTCCATTCTCTACATTCGTATGATCTTCATGTCACATCATAACCTCATAGCCAGAGTCTCCAAAGTTGCTTTCATCATCAATGGATCTACTTGAGCTTGTAACCTTGTTCTGCCTCCATGTTGTCAACAACCCTCCTCTTGCATTCGTTGCATTTGGTATGTTTTCTTTAGTTGTTGTTCGTGATGTTGCTCGATGTGATGTTGTTGTTGCCATATCTTGATGTCCTTTTCTACGAACAACTTGATGTCTTCATGGGTAGGAAATTCCATAAACACTTGATCGACTGCATCCCCAAGTGTGCTCTGAATAGTGCCCTCGTCTCTGCTCTCTTGGAAACCATTGTAATTGTAATGCTAAGAGGCAGATGAACACCTGTGATACCTGGAGACATGGAAACACTCATGGCAAGGAATTGTCAGTCGAAAACGAAAATGAACATGAGAATTGACTTGCAACATACCTAGGTGAATGATCATCATGGTTGTGCAATTTCGGCCTGGAGGTTAGGAGACCGACTGCCAAGACTGCATAAGGCATAGTCTAGGCTACTAGGAGACTAACTGGCTTTTGGAACTATGCAATGCATAGTCCAGTTTGGCTACCGACTACTGGGATTACGCAATGCACAATTCCAGCTGGGAAGGACTGTTAGCCCAGGGACAGATTTGCACAATTTCTTGGGCCAAGCAACCACTGTCCTCCAAAAATGTACAAAATATTCCTAGAGGCCAGTGTTGGGTAGGAATGCACAAATCTAGAGAGTAAGGTGAGCCTTCCTTCCCCTTATTGTGCAATGTAACCTTGGTGAAGGCAGAGCCCAGGCCAAGGTTGGCCCAACTCGTTGATGGGCAACTGAAATCAAGTAAGTCAGTGAATGCATGGTGACACTAAATGATAACAGAAGTGATTAATAATGCATGAAAAGCATGAATGAAAGGTTCAGCAAATAGATCAACATGCATGTGGGTGAGACAGTTCGTCGATTGGGCAAGCGTCTATGCAAAACAGTTGCATGCATGCAACAACAGTGAGATAGCAACGAAAATTGAAACAGAGCTAGGAA
This sequence comes from Pinus taeda, assembly GCA_000404065.3. Classification (NCBI taxonomy): domain Eukaryota; kingdom Viridiplantae; phylum Streptophyta; class Pinopsida; order Pinales; family Pinaceae; genus Pinus; species Pinus taeda. The sequence goes on along the minus strand of APFE031743877.1, from coordinate 241,142 downwards.
AAGCTAGTATATATGTAAATGATAGAAATCATTCAAAGAAATCAAGAAAATAGTACTCCCACAAGAAAAAACACAAAAAGCGACAGAAATGCAGCACAAGGCATGGCAAGTGGGCTTACCCCAAAACAACTAAGTTGAATGTGTTGACTGCTCCTAGATGTGATGTGGGACACCAGAGCTGCAAGGTTGATGTAAGGTGTTAGAGTCCTATAGTGATAGGGTTCATAATTTTGAATTGGCTAAGGTTAAGCCTTGTAATATTGTACATACCTTTGCTTTCTACAAATGTTTTCCATATTAAGCTGTTAAAAATTTTAAAGAGGGTGTGTCCTAAAATAAATATCAAAGGACAAAAGAATAAGAAAAGATTCAAAAATGAAAATATATGAACCCCAAACACAAAGTCATATCATGAAAGTGTGAAAGTCTAAATGCCACTACGATTTTACTTCTTTTGCAAATAATTGTTGTGTGCAGCCTGTCATACATGCCACAACCCATGGTAATCAAACTACTTAATCTTGACTATTTCATGCTTTGAATTTTATGTTTATAGTTAGAGAATGAAATCTGACCAAACAGCTTAATCTTGGCAAATCATTAGATAGGTAGAGAAAATAAAAGAGGCTCATTTGCTTAATCTAAGCCCTTAGAAGATATAACGTTAGAATTAGATAATTTACTTTTCAAAATAAAAAATAATGATAATGGTATGCTAGCCTAAATGCACCCAAATAAGTGAAGAAAAAAATGTGAGGGTAAGTAATGGGTAAGTAGAAGAAAGGTTGTTGAAGTACAAAGTTGATTGGACAAAAGCACATTTATCATGCTTAATCATATGTTTCAATGTGTATGAGAAATTAAGAAACCAAAAACAGAAGTTTACAAGTTGATTTAATTGACTTCACTTCATTCATTTCATCCCTATACTTACTAATTTCACCATCCACAAGTATGTTCTAGTACTAAAAATCTTTCAAGTCATAAAGGCTCAGAGCATTTCTCTGACTTTTGGTGGGACCAGACCCTTGGCTTAATGACTTATGGATGTCAAGTGTTAGAATTCCCTTCATTACCCTAATGAAACCCCTTTTTCTAAGGTTAAATTCCAATTGCCTATGAAAAGTAAAAAACCCCATGTTAAATTCCATTTCACTCAAAATACCCACAAAAAGATTTTATCCTAAGCATAAGTGTATGTAAAGGAAAAACGCAAATACTACTTTATGCTTAGTAGTATTTTCACTTTGCTCATTTCAGTTCATATTAATTTCTAACTTAATAATATATCTCCCAATATACCTTTTCCCATATATAAATAAATCCCTTATATAATACCCCAACCCTTAGTTTAACTATAAACTATATTTTTACCCTATCCCCCAGACAAAGCCCTCTTAACTCACCAATTCTTGGTAAAGTTAAGATAATCCCTTCATTAACCCCATCTGATCATTTAATCCCATGTTTAACTCGTAAAGAATCACAAACCACCATGGATTAAAGCTCCAGGCCCCCCAAAAACCTTTGCCCATTTCATCCATGCTAGTATATCACCCGATTGTCGTCCGATTGTCAGCACCCAAATCTAACGATTCATAGCCATATCGGGTTCACCCGATATTCGACCTTTACCTGTCTGATAAAGTGGTATTTCCCGAGCCCCCATCTACTACGTGTCAAGCATTAAGGTAGATTGCGTGACATCACCAAAATACCGCCTCCTTGATAAAGCGGTGTGATGGCTTGGGAAACCACCTTCCCACCCAACCCAAAAAACCGCCCATTATTCATTCATAATTCACCCGCCAAAAAAAAATTGTTGTTGAATAAAAAGGCCGAGAAGCCCTATTCGACCCTTTTCAATCAATTTCTTTGTAAAACCTCTGTGAGCGATTGTGACACCTTCAAACGTTGAAATCACAAATTGACCTCAATTTCACTCCTAAAGAAATTGTAAAGACCCCAATCAAGCTCTCAGTCCATACCAAAGCCCTTCCAACCTTCTGTAGTTGCCGAGAACACCAATTTGAAGCCATTTCACCCAAATTCCAAGTATTTGAAGAGAAATTACCAGACACCCTTTCAATTTGAAAATGTTCAGTCTTTAAAGTGTTTTAATAAAGTAATATTAATTGAAATTACTTTAAAATTAAAGTGTGTGCTTGACTAAAATACCCAAACCCTTCTGAAAGCTTCCAAATTACCTTCAAACCTCTGATATGAACATGTATAAGTCAAATTCAAATCCACAAGAACTAAATTATAATTTCCCCCATCACCATGGATGTCAGACCAATGACAACCCCCTATTTGGATCTTGACCACCTTCCCCTAGTGGATAGGGATTTTGAAATCAAAGACACAAGTGCCTATACACTCCTGCTAAAAATTCATTGTTGGAGTAAGGAAAAATATCTAAACCATACTAATGACATTGGCCTTTGGGAGTCCAATTTTCCCAAATACCAGTTTCCACAAGTACATGTATTTCCTGAGATTGTTCATTTGTGCCATGCGTGTTACATTCCCAACCAAAAAGCTATAATGTCCCTGGACCAAAAAGTCTTGTTTACTATTACAACCAAGTCAATCAATGAAATGTTGCAAGTCCAACTAGTTCCAAACCTGACCCCACTCTCCATTAGGGATTTGTTAGACTATTATACAAAATTGGGTCCATCTATACTGGCCCAAATATTCCAAACTTTCATTGTAGAGGAGCAGCACATTCCTACAGATGCCCCTCCGTATGTTTCTACCATTTTCTCTAAAAGGTGCAAGCAAATTGTAACCATGATATCATTTTTTCTGGGCTATACCATAGATGAATACATTGATGAGCTTATCTTGGCCTTCATGTCCATTTTCACCCCAAGAAACCCTCCTTCTACTTTGTAAAATTATTCCTAGTTCATAGCTGAAAGGATGCATGAAAAATTTACCAGAATGCACAATGAGAGAGTATTCAAGTACTCATTTGTACTTTACCACATGTTTTTGTATTATCAGTTAGACAGATTTCCCTCCACTATCCAGAAGCTGGATACCAAAGGCCAACCCACGTTTGTTATATTTTGGACACCACTATTCCACAGGTATTCATCACTATACACCTACATAGACTTCATTGACTCTTTGTTCCATCCAGTCATGACCATGCTGATAGGAAGTCCTCCACCCATAATAAGCCAAGAAATTAAAAGAGTGCTCCAATTGTCCAAACAAAGTAAGGTGGGAGATTGGTACCTTTACCAAAATCACACTAAAACAAGAATCTATGGTTGTGAGCTTACCCCATACAAACTGCCCAAATACCTCCCCATGAGGTTATTCTCTGTAATATTATAGGTAGATAATGAACTCTAATGATATCAAATTTGTCTCAACTAAGAAAAGGACTCAGTTCAAGATCAAAAACTAGTTAGGCCTTTTTATTTTCAATCATAGAGAGGCAAGAGAGGAAGCAGATCAAATTATACAACAAATGAAGTTTAGGAATAGTTTCATGTGGAGGTATGACTCTCAAGGGTTTATAACCATACTAAGACAAAACGTCAAATTGGTACCTTACATTCATCACCCTATACAAAAAATAGAGAGATATACCAACCAATCTAAGTGGTTGGAAAACACTCTCATAGACAGGGATACTAAAAAGGTAGATGTTGAAAATACATTTCTTGATTTAGAGAAATAGCTTGATGAAAGCTAATTCCTTCAGGTACCAGAGCAAGAAGGAACCATGAGTACCCCTTATATTTTGGAGACTCCTCAGAATGAGGAAAAGAATCCCAAAAGGAGCAGAGAGGAAGGCTCCAACTCAGGTATGGACACTTCTAATGTATAGTATGAAGCTAGCCAGAGCAAAAGGCCTAGGCTCAATTCTATTTCGGAACAAGAAGACACAGAAGGATCAGTAGAAATAACTAATATTGAGTTAGACAAGAGCAAAGGAACAACTTCATCTGGAGAGACACAGGAGCCATCTACATCAAAAACTTAAATTTTAGAAAGGCAACTCAGTGTAGAAGTCTCCTCATTCAATAAGCCCGATGATAGAGATAGGGACATTAAGGATAGGTTCAACGACATTAAAATGAGAGATGAGAAACTGAAGGTAGAATCCTATGCACTGTATTTCAAGCTAACACTGTCTAATCAAAGTAGGTTGATGTCATCTTTTGAATCAAGGAAGGAAAGATGCAAATGTCCTTCATAAATCCAACTATACAACAAACGAGAACATCAATAGATTTCAAGAAGATAGACTTTGAAGTATTGGCAAGGGATATTCATCCTGTTGACCAGATTGAATTTCACAAGCAAGATGGTGAAATGATTTACTCCACCCTTACAGGAAAGGCCATGGCTGCTCATCAGTTACAAAATTAACTAAATAACATTTCAGCCCAGTATCAGTTGGAAAAGGCCTCATCACAGGCCAAAGACATCAGAATCAAGTCCTTGGAAGACTTGGTAATTGAATTGGGACATGATCCCAAAGACATCAAGGCTACTGAAAAATTAATCAAAAAGAAAGATGATGACATTACAGCCCTCAAGAAACATTTGAAGATACATCAACTACAATACTCCTAGACATAGGAAGCCTTGGAAAGCCAAACAAAGCATGAAGAGTTGATGGACTTAGTCCTTAAACTAAATGATCAGTTGAGGGAGACATAAAAGGAATTGAATAACTTAATCCAATTAAAACAAATTGATCTTGGCACTACCACAGTAAATGTCATCCCAGCAGTTACCACGATTATTCCTTCCACATTGGTAGCCTCAATGGCTCCCACAACTCTAAGGGCCACAACACTACCAGTTTCTACAACATCTACATCAAAAATAAGTACATCAGGAGAAGAAGCAGGAAAATTGGTTAAATTTATGGAATAAATGTCCATACAAGCCATAGAGATGAATAAGCTCAAAGAGAAAGTGACAAGCTTGGAAATTGATTACAAGTTTGCCAAAATCATGCACAAAGAAGAAGTGCAAAAGGCTACCAGGATGAGTGAAAGATTGAAAGCCCTAGAAAAGGACTTAACACTAAAAGAACCACTTGGGTAGGCTAAGGAACAACTATGGGCCAATATCATTGACTCTATGAATGATATTTGGCCATCTATTTAGATGATTTTTAAGCAAATAGATTTGATAAAGTTGGCTACAGAGGCCATCCAGAAATTAAAAGTAGAATTAGGACAAATTCCAGAAGAGGTTGCTAGAATTATCCAATTCCTTAACACCAAGAATAAGTATGAACTACAAAAATTGGAAATAGAGGACAAAATAGAGACAATTTTGGAGGTCAAAAAGGTCCTTTCCAAGAGGAACTTGATGCAAAACTTAGAGGATAAGTGTTAGAATACGCAGCTAGCCATTGACATATTTATGAATAAGTTCCATATTTTGAGAGAAAAGGGATTACCCAATCCCTTAGTGATAAATGATAAGCTCATGACACAGGAGGATTACGACAATAAAATTAGAAAGGTAGCAAAAGATTAGGTAAATACATCATCAATGAAGGCATTGCCAACAGGCAAAGTACTCTACTAAACATTTGAAAACTTGTTTTACCTCCAACATGAGGTAAAACACTTGTTTATCAATAAGCCTACTTTTTCCAAATGCACAGAGGCAAATGAAACATATAGAAAGATGCTAAAAATCCAATTACCTAATGTTGAAATATGGGATAAATTAACTGATTTACTATAGAAATATGCAGTAAAAAGGTTAATGTACAGTGAAAGTAAAACATCATGGTAAAAGGATGTTGACAGATCAGTGGAGTCCAAGCATATCAGATGAAAGGCTAAAGTAAATGAAGCATCCATCGTGAAAGATCAAACAACAAAGTAGATTAAAGGGCAAAAGATCAAAGCCAGCAGAACCAAAATAAAAGGGACAACATGAAATAGTTCAATAGTTGTCTCTATCTTCTTGCATGAAGATATTTCTTTTTTCCGAGATTAGTTATGAATACAGTTTTAGATATTTTGTAAGTCTATTTGTATAAATACTTCAAAATTTGAAGTATGTAGGGTGGATTCTATTAGAAATTTCTATAAACTTTTTTATCAGAAGACTTAGAAGGTTATTGTATCATTTGCTGAGCTAGAAAGCTGGATTGATAAATAAAGAGTAGATATTTCCAATGATTCATGTGTTGAGCGAATTTCAGACAAGTATTTTCATGTGTTATTGTTATTTTTATCAAAGTTATTCATAATCTTTAATGTGTTTCTCAATCTAAATATTATATCAGGAATAATACTTCATAACTTGTTTAATTACACTTTGTCTTAACAATTATACATTGAAATGTTTTCTGTTGATATCTAAATTAAATAATTCTTAATTGCTCTTTGGTTTATATTGATTTCTTTAATATCCAAGTTAAAGGATTCTTAATTTCCCTTTGATCTTGATTATCCCTTCATTCCTCATTCATTATCTAAGTTTGAGAACCCTTAATTGCTGTCTCACCTCAAGTGAAACCCTTTCACCCCTCTATCTCAAAGATTTTAAAAACACTCTGTTATCTTGCCCTTGGAACATTCCCTTTAGGGAGTTAATCCAGTTTTGTTTCCTTATTGTTTGACTTCATAGCCCAATGGTCTAAAAGACATCCTTTTATCCATCTGTCTAAGAAGACCCCACCACCCAATCTCAAATACAAATCAAAAACCCCTTGAACAATCCTAACTAGCCTAAAAACATCTTAACTAAAAAAATGTTAAATTTTAAAGAGAGAGACCTCTCTGAGCATCAGGAAGGCTAGGTCTTGATCTCCAAAAGTGATTTTTGGTTACCTTTGGTTTTTATTTCTTTTGACTTCAAAATAATTATCAAAGTGATAACATGAGGAACGAGATCTACAACTTCCGGTTGATGAGTTTTGATAACATCGAGGTTGTGACATGCATGCCATGAATCTAGAGGAAGCAACACTTGGTGGGAGGTTTCAGAATTGCTCCTTGCATGTAACCTCCAACTACTAAACATAGATATTGAAACAAGGGATGCCTTTGCATGTTGCCTTGGGATAAACAACCCATGCATGCAAGTATTTTTTTGCTCGGTCCCGGAGGGTACTGGTCAACTCAACTGCACATGCAAGAGACTGCTTGACTGCTAGAGAAAAATGTGCATTTCTAGCTAGAAGCTGGGCTGACTGCGCAGGAGGTTTGCACAACTTGTAGGCAGAGTAGTTGATTGCTACCCAGATTTGTCAAAATCTTGGGTTGAACAGCCTGCTGTTGGGAAATTTTGTGCAAATCCTGTTGGGAGGGCTGGCTGACAGGACAGAGCAATCTTGAAGCCCAATAGGTTTTCAGAGAGGATTGCACAATTCCTAGAGGGAAGATTAGTTTCCCTCTATAAATGTGCAATTTTCAAGTGGAAGCTACTCAATTTTTAGTTGGACCAAGTCCGGGTGAGCAACCTGTTAGGGGAATGGATCAATTGTGATTGACAGGTTGCCTTTGTGCGAGGGAAACACTTGAATCTTGAGTACTTGATGAAGAAATACAAAGTGCTCTGTAAGATTGGTAAGGAGGCTCCAAAATAGTCTAAGGGAAAATTGTGGAGGGTGGTTGTAGCTGCTACAACAAGTACATAACCACCGAATCAATGGTTGTCTAGGTAGGAATCACTTCCACCCACTTTGTAAAATAGTGAATAGTTGTAAAAATCCATCTATGATGTCCACTGTAAGGTGGGTTAATCTCTCCTATAAAGTACAATCCCCACTTCCTAAAAGGCTCCTCCACAAAAACTGGGACCAATGGAAATGGAGATAGATTCTTCTTCTTAGTGAAAATCAGACATTCCCTGAAGCTTTTCACTAGCTTGTAAACATCGAAAAATAAGGTTGGCTAGTAAAAACCAACCTTCAAGATCTTAGGCATTGTAACCTTCCAACTATAATGGCCCCCACAAGAAAAACCATGGTATTCATTAATGATATTAGGAATTTCATCTTTTGTTAAGCACAACAACAACACACTAACAAAATCCTACCAATATAGTTGACCATTTGCGATTACATACTTTTGGGCTTTCATTCTTAGAGCCCTATATTTAGCTCTATCAAAACCTGTTGGGATGCTAAGAAATAACAAAATGGGCAATACTTTTGTACCAATCTGAACAAAGGTATTTATAAGAAATTATGTTATCCTATTCACTAGATTAGATTTCCTCACTTGCTATGTTTTGGTGTAGAAATCTTAGCCAACAGATTTATTCCCATTGCTTAACAGTTTGCCTCTGATAAGAACTTGGCTAAACACTGATCTAGGTGGATCCTTAGACACCATGGCATGGAAGTGCTTGAAAATCAAAGTGATAAGAATGATGTCGAACTAGGACCAGAACAAAGATATTGTCTTCCTGATCACGGAGGTGCGAATGGTTCATCAATCCGAGTCTGGATGATGAAGTTATCACAAAAAGAGTTGCCTTGGTTCCTTTGAAAAAAGGAGGTTTTTTCATAAAAATTGGACTTTAAGCCTTAAAAGGAAAATCACATCGGAAGGAGTCCAAAAGGAAAACTTAAGGTGAGCCTTTACAACCCCCGACCAGTGATCTCTGATTAATCGTAGTCGGGGGCAAGTAATCGGCAATATCGGTGCTTGTAAATTGGCAATGTCGGCATTAGTGGATCGGCATTGACGAAACCCAGAGTCCAAGGACTGAGACCCCTATGATTAGTGATCACTGATATCGGCAATTGAAATGATTGATGATCAACATCAGCATATGCCAATGTATCGGTGAAGGACCCCTGGCTGTAGTGATTGCGATATGCGATTCAATCTGAGCCGTCAAATCAGAAATCGATCAACAACCATGATTAAATCGGCGATCAGGACAATCGGCATCAGCTATCGGCAATCATCTATTCCGACTTGTGATATAATATGGACCTGATAGAATAGTAAGCCTGATTTAGTAAAATCTGAGATCCGAGAATTCAGACTTTTTAGTGTAATCCCGTGTATTTTTGGTTTCGGCCAAATCTATTATGTGATGCAATAAGCATCTAGAGCAGACCCGATAGGATTTGTAGGGCCAATTTACTATCTTTTGAAGCCCAGTATTTTATGATTTTGGTTGGAATTTCCAATGTTTTCAGTGTTTCTTTGCATTTCCATTTTAACATAAAAAGGCCATTTTCAAGGTTTTGTTGCAATGGTCAATGCTTCTATGAAAATGGCTTCCATTATAAATGAAACGACCCTGATTTTTATGCAGCCCTATCCCAATCATGTTATAAAACACGATGGATGTAGAGAGATGAGGAGGAGACAAAAAGATTCGTGACAGAGGGCAGAGAGCTTAAGAGGTTGCATGGAGAGGCGGAGAGCCTAAGTGCCAAAGAGCTGAGTAGTTCTTCTCTTTTATGATCGATTCTTCTCTTCATGATCGATTTTGTTTCTTTTGATCGATTATTCTCTGAGATCAATTATTCTTTTATCGATCCTTCTTTGATCGATTCCTCTTTGATTGATTCTTCTTTATGAGCAAGTCTTCTTGCAATTGATGTTGTGAAATCAGTATTCAGCAAGTTTTAGCACTTTTGATTGTTATGTTTCAAATGTCCACTTTCTTGTGCAAGCAGCCATCTTCATGAGATCAATGCCTTGAGAGCAATGGTTTGGGCAGTTTCAAGCCATGTGACATCAACTTCTTCATATGGCCCATGGTGTGAGGTGTTAGGTTCCTATACCAATAGGTTTCATTTTTCATGATTGATTGGAGAAGTGCCAAATATGTTCATCCTTTCCATTCTGCAAAGGTTTCATATTTTGAAGAATTTCACTATGTACAGTTTCTTGACTCTTATCATGGTTCATGAATGGCCAAACAACTTAATCTTGGCCAAGTTCATATTTCAATTTACTTGTCTTAGAATAGAGAATAAAGGTCTGTCCAAACAGTTCAAGCTTGGCAGATGAGTAGATAGGTAGAGAAGAAAAGGAGCCCAACTGTTTAATATGGGCCCTTGGAAGAGATAAGGGTAGATTTAGATAGGATGGCAGCTAAAATAAAAGAAGAGAATTAGGGTTTGCTAGTTCAAAAGCACCCAATCAAAATGAAGAAAAAATGTTAGGAGTAATAGGATGGGTAAGTAATTTTGATGTTGCAGAAGCAGTTGCATGAGTGATCCTCTTTCTCAAATATAATTCATCTCTTATGAATATCATAAATATCATGGCAAAGTGTGGTGATAAATTAGATGTTGCATGTCTAACTCCCCCTCATTCTTCTCCCATCAATCACTCACTAACCTCCCTCCAAGGACACTGAGATCTGCTTAGTACTCCTAGTTTACTTCATTTCATGAAAAATACTAAGTGAAAACCCAGTTTTTACTTAGGAAGAGAAGCCACATTTCTTGTGTAAAATATTGATTTTCTCCTAAAGCCTAAGCTATTCACCTCTGCTACTAAAAACCCTCTCATTTCCCTAAGCCTAAGTTTCTAACTCTACAACTTAGCGCTTCTCTTCAAAACCCATATTAACATGCTAACTCTATTATATAGCTCCTAAATAATATTTCCCCTCCCATACTATGTAAAAATACATAAAAACCCCGAAATTCTTTAAATATCCAACCCCTGGCTATTATAGCCATATATCAACGTTTTTCGGGAATTATTGGTTCACTTGGAACCTTATAATAACCCCTCCACATAATCAAACTATGGAATTTATTTAACACTTGGTTAAATAAATAATTGTGCCCGCAAAAGCTCAATAACCAAAGGTTATAACCCAAAAACATTGAATATTATATGGGTCCCCCGTGACATAGACCTCCACCATCTCCGCATCCTGTCCACCGTTAGATCGGGGCCCTCAGATCAAATGATCCACGACCGTATCGCGACCCCTCTAGCGCCCGATAATTACCTTCCAGGAAAATGGTGGTTTTGCCACCGTACAAGGGACACGCATCGCTCGCCCAGCACTATCGCAACCCCTCTGCCCAAAACTGCGTTTGCTAAAAAGCGGTGCGAAAAATACCGCTTACCACCCCGCTGCCTCCTCGCTGATGTCATAACCACGTCATCTACTAACGTCACTCCTTTTCATCTACCCATGTCACCGACATGTCAGCGCCACATCATCCGCTACATGACAAACATTGCGTCATGCTGACGTCATTACAAAAAACCGCCAAAAAGCTCGTAAAAGCCAACTTTTTGTTAAAAGCCCACAAAAATGACATTTTTCGTCCACTTCTGTTTATTTTATTTACAAAGCCTGTGCATGCAATTTACGACGAGTCTGTCGACAAAATTCTAGTCCGCCACCCCAACCAGCTCATTCTGGCATTCGACTTGGCAATTTGACACTCCAACTTGCAAATTACTGGTAGCTACATCCAAAACCCAGGTATTTACCAGCTGCACCCATGAACCTGCATTTTGAAACTCTTTCAACATAGATAATGTCAAAAAGCCCTATTTTGCATTGAATTTTGTCTCCGCTTTCCACACAAGTGCACCAAAACTACTCTGTTGTCTATTTTTCACCAAAAAACCTGCACATTTTGTGTCTCTTCTAAAAATTTCATCCACTGAGTCAAATTCGAGCTCATTCTGGTTTGCAATTCCTGAATAAAAGGCCCTGAATTGTTTTTGTCCATTTTTTACTGAAAAAGACTCTCAAAGCTACGTTTTCTACTACAAATTTTACCCAGCAAGATAAAAACGAATTGCTCCAGTCTACAAATCCTTTGAGAAAAGCCCCTCTATTTTACTCACTGTTGTTGTGCAAACCCACATTCCAATTAAAAAATCACAAGAGAATTTACAAAATAGAAGCCCCTGCTCTAGTGGCCCTCAATGTGGCCCCTCTCAACGCTCCACATAAAGAACTTGAATGGATATCCCCTAGCTAACAAGGATTTCCAAATCAAGGATTTAACTGGCCATAAATCTCATCTCCAGGCCTTCTGTGAGATCAGGAACAGCTACAGAAACAAAGTTGATATCTTTGGGATTTGGGAGTCCAAGATGCCCATGTACTACCTCCTTTGTGTCAATGTTTTTCCTGACCTCATTCACCTATGCCATGCCAATTATGAGCCCACTAAAAGGGCAGTGATGTCTCCTTCTGGAACAGTTTTATTTTATATCACTCCTGAATCTATAAATGAAATGCTACATTTTAAGCCAACTGGATCTTTGACTCCTCTTTCCATGGGATGCTTACTTGATCAAGGTGCCAAACTACCAAGCTCAGAGATAATCAGAATAGCCCAGCAGTTTATGAGGCCAAATTGCCAACCTCAGCAACCTCCTCCTTATCTAGACTCTTGGTTTATTGAAACAAGAAAATTCCTCCTTGACATGATAGCCTACATCTTGGGATACAAAACTAGTGAATATGTTGATGAAACCTCTCTGGTTATTTTATCAATATTCACTCTAGGACAGCCACCTACTGTCAAATATGATTATGCCACCTTCATTGCTGATAAGATGCATGAGAAATTCATGAGCATGGACAGGGAGGGAGTTTTCAAATATACATCATACATATATCATCTGTTTCTTTACTATCAACCAGATAGTTTTCAAATTCCCATTAGAAAAATGGACTCTAAAGGAGAAAGAAGGTCTGTGATATTCTCAACCTCAGTATTCCACCATGTGTATGAGTCCCCTTACACCTACTATGAATTCATTGATCTGTTCATACATCCAGCCTCTTCTTTACTAATGACAAGTCCTCGAGACAGACCTTCTGGTGAAATGCAGAAGATTCTACAGCTCTCCAAGAGCTACAACATAGGTGACTAGTACTTGTACCAGCATCACATTGTAATCCGCATATATGGCTGTGATCTATGCCCCTACAAATTGCCAAAATATGTGCCAATGAGACTATTTGCACTAGAATACTTCAGACAATTTATCGAAGCAGACATAATCCATTTCCGTGTGGCCAAGAAAAAGGCACAACTCAAAATAAGAAATCAACTGGGCCCTTTCATCTTCAATAAAAGGGAAGCTTGGCAAGAGGCTGACGACATTTTAGGGCACCAAGTTAAGTTGAAACAGATTTTTTATTGGGCACCATATGACCCTAATCATTTCATAAGTTATAGGAAGGTGACGAATAAGCTACCAGCATATGTTCATTGTAAAATCCCTGAAATCCAACAATATGCTAATCAAAAGAGTGGTTAGAGGGCACATTAGTGGAGGAAATAACTGAGGAAGAAAAACTGGAAAAAGCAATGAAAGAGCTTGACCTGAACTCTTTTGGACAGGTATCCTTCAAGCCGCCTCAGCACATAGGAGGTGACACATCTTTTGCTGGGACTTCTTAGCAACTGTCACAAAAGGCCAGTACAAGATCAACAAAAGGCAAGGAGGTGATAGATACAGAGTAACAAACAATGGAAGATCAGCCTGCTACATCAAAAGAATAGGGTCAAGGGAAAGTTCCCCCAGCTCAAACCAAGGCACCAGAAGTCCCTGTACTACAGACTCCTCAAAATGAGGAAAAAAGTAGAAAGAGAGATAGAGAAGAGGGTACCCCTACCAATAGAGCAGCAAAACAACCAGGAGATAAGAGGCAGAGATTGAATCCCTATTCTGAGGAGGAATTTTTAGAAGAAACCACAGGCAGCATGAGGAATGAGGAAAGGACTGAGCAGCAAACCTCTCCAATGGCAGGCACATCAACTAGCTCATTCCAGCAAGAGCTAGAGAAGCAACATAGTGTGGAAATTTCGTCTGCCAGGCCTCAAAGCAAGCAAGGCTTAGATATTAAGAAAAATTTCACTGAGATAAAAGCAAAGAATGATCCAGTGAGGATGCAACTTTATAATCATCTGATGAGGACATCACCCACCAATCAACAAAGGCTAATGTCTGCTTATGATATTCAGGAAAAGAAGATGATCCTCAGTCATTTCAAGCCCAAAATATAGCAACCACAGTCCACTGTTGATTATATTAGAACCAATATGGAAGTTTTCTCTAAAGACATCCACCCAATAGACTAGATTGAATTACACAAAAAAACTGGGGAAATGGTGTACTCCACCTTGGCAGACAAGGCATTGCTCGCCCACAAACTGCAAAATCATTGCACAATACCTTCGCCCAATTAGAATTGGAAAAGGCTTCCTCCTTAGCCAAGGATAACAGGATTAAGTCCTTAGAATAAATTATCATTGAGCTCAGGCATGATCCCAAGGATGCAAAGGGCATCAAGGCACTCTTAAAGAAAAAAGAGGAGGATATAGTTGCACTAAGGAGACAATTAAAGATACCTGTTACCATGCATCCACAAACAACAAAGATGGTACAGAAAAAGGCAAAGGAAGACATGGTGGACTTATTGATAAGGATGAATCAAAGGTTAAATGATACAGAGCAAGAATTGGAGAAAGCATTGCAAGCCAAGCAGGGATAGTCGACCTCCCAGCCACTCGAAATAGCTCCAATAGTTGCCACTGCTACTCCCATAGTTGCAGCAGTAGTCCCTCCCACTGTACCAGCATCAACAACAGTTACCTCAGCTTCAGCAGCAGTAACAACAACAACCCCAGATACCAACATGGGCATGGAAGAGATGATGAAGGCAATAAAGGAGTTAGAACTCCAAATGGCAGAGCTAAAGGAAGCCAAAGAAAAACTGGCCAAGTTAGAGGTAAGCTATGATAAATCTAAAATAGCTGTGGCAAAAAAAACAAGAGAGGTAAAGGCCTTGGAAAATAAGGTAAAATCCTTGGAGAAAGATCTTACTCTTCATAAACCTCTATCAGAAATCAAAACAATTTTGTGGACTAAAATTGGCCAATCCATCACTGGTCAATGGAGGTCAATACAAACTATCCATGAGCAAACGGAATTAATAGAAATAGCCCAAGTAGAGATTCAAAAGGCCAGAGCATCATTGGGAAACATGCCTGAACAGGCCAATAGACTAATTCATTTTTTGAATACTCATACTAGAGAACAGCTAGCAGCTCTAGATATCAGGGACATAACAGACACCATTTTGACAGTGAAAAAGGTGCTGACCATGAGGAATTTTATACAAAATCTGGAGAGAAAGTGTCAAGAAATGCAGGTAGAAATAAATGCTTTTACAAAAAAGTTTACAGTCTTGCAGCAAAAGGGTCTACCCAGTTTGTTAATCAACAATCAGACATTGTTGACACATGAACAATATGCTCACAGGGTGAATACATATGTTGCCAATCAGATCACATCATCATCAAGCACTTCAGAAGACATAGCACCTCCCTCTGGACAGAGCTTATATGAAAAGTTGGAAAATATGTTCTATATTGAGCATGAAATAACACATCTTTTTGAAGTCCAACCCAACTTCTATAGGTATAATGAAGCTGATGAAACATTAATAAAAATGCAAAGACACCAGTTGCCAACAGACCAATGGTGGCAGAGCATGTTGGAGGTTTTACCAAGGTAGTTCCAATTTTCCTTTATCATCTGCATTTTAATCAAATGCCAAAACATGTGCCACATGTCATAAAGATGAAAACAACAGAAAGAGGAAATTAGGCTGGGACTATAGCTCACTAAAGCAAGACCACGCATAGATGAAAGAGTCGGGGCAGAAACTCAGCAATGCCAATAAAAGAAAGACTATCTGCCGACTCACGGGGTGTAAAAGTCAAACTTATCTGATCAATTAAAGTGGCTAGCATAGCAACAATTACTTCCGCATTCATTTTTCCCGATTTCCAACAGCATTTATTTCCCTTGTAAAAGTATATGGATGAAGTTATTGCTTGATATTTTCTTCACAAGATATTTTGTAACTCTTTTTATAAATACCTCCCCAAGAGATGTATTCGGGGTTGGTGATATCTCTTCTGGACTACACTGTAACTCTAAGGAATTTTAATACCAAGGTTGTTGAAGTTCATTGTTGTTGCACTGTCTGAATGTGGATTTGATGCTTTTGGTCATGCTACAGGATTCTTGTGTCTTTATATGGATCAATAAGTTTTCCTAACCTATGTTTTGTATTTTCTGTGTCTGCAAATTTCATATATGTTTTCATAATCTTAGTAATGGAGAAAAAGAATAACCCAGAATTTGTTTAAATACACTCTGTGTTCAATCTCTATTATTACTTATGTTTTTTGCAGAGTTAGCAAAACAAGAATTCTTAGCTACTCCTGTTTCCACTAATTCTTTCACTTTGAATATTAATAAGGAATTCTTTACTGCTCCTTGATGATACTCATGCATTTTCCCTCTGCCAACATGATGAAGGATTCTTAATTGCCCTTCACCCACTAGCTTTCATTCCATCTATTTCCAGATTATAAATTGTTCCAAGATTGATTATCTTTCTTTGTAGTATTACCTTTTGCCAAAGAAAACGCACTTAGTAGTTCATCCTCACGGACTCCATCTACCCAATGGAATAAACTATTTAGACTTGCATCCCATTTTTGTCTAAGATCACCATCCAAATTTGAAACAAAACCCTTGTACATCATAACTAGCCTAAAATACCTCAAAACAAAGCTAAACTTTAAAGAGAGAGCCCTCTCTGGATGCAGATTGGCTAGAATTTGTGTCTAAAAGATTGGTCTGTGGTTACCTTGGCCATATTCCCTCCTTAGAATCTTCCTATGGGACAACCTGAGTGATAACATGAGGTATATGATTATTATTCATGTACCTTTTCTTTATGCTACATGGATCTTTGATTGATATTGATGCAGGATCTTGTTTATTTCATGTTGTCATGATTCCTTGCTTCATGTTATGCAAAATCTTTCATATGATGTACTTGTTGTCATAACTCTTTATGTTATGCTTTGAGGTCCCTTGTTGTATGTTGTTGGGATACTCTTGTTATCATCGTGCATGTATTTTTCTTTGAAATCCCTTTTGTGCCATGTTCGCGAGATGCACACCATGCTTGTTTTGTGTCATACTGATAGGAGTATTTTGATTGAGAGTTCTAGTTATGGAACATCTTTTAGATCCACTCTTGCCTGAGGGCGATTTTCCTTGTATGATCAAGACATCATCTTTGTGTACATCACCATTATTGATAACACATAGTGCAGTGGCCTACACCATCTTGACACTGAGGCTCGAAGACGTAGTCCCCCTTGGACAAATTTTGTTATCAGTGACTTTTGTTTTCATGTGTTGATGATTGATATGTTCCTCTTCTTTACAGTCTGCAGCTATATTCATTAATGTTCTTTTAAAATGCAATTTTAACACATCACAAAAGTAAAAGGTCTTGGAAAGGTCCTTCTTCACACCTGGACCTAGATCAAACACTACCCCTAATATTAGTTTAGTTGAATTGATGTCCATATCATACTCTTGAATTTTGGATTTTTACTTGCCCCTTTTTCCTTCGTTGTCTCCTTGTGTGAGGATGTCCTTCACATCTATTGTAGGAACATAGGAAATAATTTTAGATTGTAGAGCATAGATCCTGAAATACTTTACAACCTTAACCAAGGGATAGGCCTATTTTTCCCATATGTCATTCAATTCTGCATCCCTAAGTACTTGCCTAAAAAAGGCCACTAGTTGTTTTTTCTCTTCTTCATTCTTTTGCAATAGGACAATTGCAATGGTGTTAGGGGATGCAAAAGAAAATATAAGAAATAGATTTTGGTAATTGGAGCAAGCTAAGAATGGAGCCTCTCCAAAGGCCTTCGTAATTCTGGAAAAATATTATCTTAGCTGTGTAGTCCATTTGACCTCCCTATCCTTTTTCAACATGTTTGTAATTTCCTTCACAATATGTTGTAGTGGCTACAACCACCCTCCAAAAAATATTCTATGCTTCGTTTTGGAGCCTCCATCGAAAAATCACAGCAACTCATCTTATACTGACCTAGGTAATTTTTCTTTAATTGAGCTTTATCTTCTACTTTACTGTCAAACCCACAAGCCAATCTCTTGACTTGGTTTCAACTCTGTTCTAGGCTTGCCTTAGTGAACTTCACAATCCTTGAGGGCAACCAACCTTGCTCTCGGGAATTGTGTAGTCCAAGACAACAGTGAGCCTTCAGTGCCAAACTATGTAGAGCCAATGGATAGCTTGCCTTCAGCTGGGAAACTACGTAGAGCATGAGGGGCAACCTGAGCCACTCAACCTAGAAATTGCGCAGAAGTTTTCCCACAATAGCTGCCCAATGCATGAGCTACTAAGTTTTCTAGTTCCCCCATGAACTTCACAATCTCTATGTTCATGCATGGAAACTTTTTCTCGAAAAATAAAAATAAAAAATCAAAAAGTGAAAAATCATCCCTAAAATTAGGGATCTATTTTTAGCATTCAGAGTTACGCTCGAGTTATTTTTGGAAACTACCTCCAAGTGTCTCTTTTTCCTTTATTTTTGGCCTTCGCATCATAAACCCTAAATTGATCTATTTAATGGATGACCCCAGAGCTCATTTAGAAATTAAATCTTGGAGCTCTGGTATTCCTAAGGAGATCTAGGAACAATCAGCACAGCCATCGCAGATTTTCTGAGTAAGTTTTGCTTTTCTAGTATTTTGTTTCTTTTTCTATCACTTTTGTTTGTTTGGCTTGTGAGAGTGTTGTTTTACCCATTTTATTGAATGACCACTGGTGTTTTGATTTGTTTTATCTTGTAGAAGTGTTGTTTTTAGTTTTTCATTTCCTTTCCCAAGTGTTGCATGCATAACCCAGTTTTTGCAGTAACGGTTGTTGTTGTAGTGACTTTCTCCACGTGCTTCATTGTTCTTCAATTTGATTGATTCCTGCACTTCGTTTTATTTGCATGCATCATCATTCACTCGGATTTTCACCCACCTTCACTTCCACTTTCAGATCTTCTTGTTTTCATGTTTCCATTGGTCATATATGGTCTTCCTTGGCCTGAATATTGCTCCTTCCCAGCATGCATTGTGCATTTTTGGATCTCAAGGCTCTACCTTTGCTCCAGGAATTGCACAGAGGCTACCAAGGCATGGATCCAACTATGTAATGCACAATTCTAGGAGCCATTCCCGAGCCTTAGTCACTAGGATTGCACAATACCCAGTCCCAACTAGCCTAAGCCAGAATGAACTACGCATTGAACAGTTCAAGTCAACAACCCTCCCCATTAGCAGCTAGAACTGTGTAATGTGTAGAACTAGCTAGAAATGAGTCACCTCTGAGAGCCAATATTGAGTAATTATTCCCAGTAGTTGCCCAGTTTGTTGTTTGGTCTATTCTTGAATTGATTTTGCTTTCATGCTAATATTTGCATGCCATAAGTGTCCTCTTTGTCTATAGATTTAGTAGTTGTTGAGAAACTCTCCAATAGTTACAAGTAACATGGCTTCTAAGAGAGTTGCATCAAAGGCTATAGTTGAAAGTAGCACTGGGGATGCAGTTGAGTAGGTGTTAGCAAATTTTCCAGTTTATGAAGACACTCAGTTGTTCATTGTTGGGAACGAATCCCCTGGGGTCAATTTTGGGGTTAAAATTCTATGTTTTGGGGTGAATTTATGTATTTTACTTTGTCACATGAACGTAAGTAGGAATATCAGTTTACGTGAAGATAACCATAACACATGTTAAAGTAACCAATACTTAAGTGAATCTGAGTAGATACAGAAGTAAGAGTAATTACACAAGTGCATAAGTGCCTGATCTATTTGTTTAGGCTCCATGAAGGATGATCAGAGACTTTCACATAGGCTTCGAGGATGAATACAAGAATTACTTTGATAAGCCCTAAAGGGCTTATCGATCTACACGAAGGAAGGTTAGGGCAAATAACCGGCATCAAAACCATCTCAGGGTGTGGAAACTTGGTTCTTGCATCCCCCCATACTGCTTCAGGTAAGACTTCAGTCCGCGCTCCACAGGTTGATGCCAACAGTAATGTAGGGATTTGCTTGGCTTCTTAACATTAAACCTAGGTCAGGGCCCATCAAACCAACAAATGGTTTCATTGCTGAGACCGGGATCTACATAACAAGATGTGTGATTTCACATCATTGGAATCCAACTAAGAAGGAGATTGAAGACTAGTTGGATAGAAAGATCCATGAATTCGCGACACAAGAAAATAGGAATCTGCAATTGACGAAAGAATAGTGGTTGGATAGATATCTGTACACAAAGATACATGAAATATTCTTTTATTCCTTCCCAGTTGAATTATACAAGTGGATCGCGAAGTTGGCAGACGACCAAGGGTGGTGGAGGCTTGATGATCTGATTGTCTGGACCCCGGAGTTAGTGCAGAAATTGGAAGCCTCTAAAGATGAGATCACACGTGTTGTTGATCATTGGCTTGATCATATCATAGGAGGGTTTGTGATAGAGTTTGCGATCAATACTTTGGTCAGTTAGAATGAAGCGAAGTGCAGCTTCTTCAAAGGGCCACGAGGTAAGTATTTGAAATTGTTAAATACTCAGATTAAGATGCTATTGTGCGAAAAACAAGTTATGTAATTTCCTTGATGTTTGGGGCTACACAAAGTTGAAGAAATTTCAGAGATGGAGGAAGAAAAGGTCTTGAATATATCTTGTTGATTAAGCCTCCTCTAAGTGATGACGAAGGAGAAACATAGGCTTATTCGTTGAGTGTTATTTAGTTGATAAGACAGGGATTCCCACAAATACATACACTGCCTCCATCCTCACCTCCACCGCTTACCCCATCACCCACACCGCCGCCACCTCCATCACCGTTCAACATGGTGAACTCCATAAAGCTACCTATGTTCAAGGGTGTAGGAAATGAAGATCCATACCAATTTTGGTTCATCGCGAAGGCTATATGGGAATCCCAGGGTATTGCGGATGATAAAATGAAGAAAACGACGTTGGTTAGTGCTTTGCAGGACCATGCTCTAACTTGATACATTAAGTACTGCACTGATAATCTGGCGTCCGTGTTGGAAGATATCCATACTGCATTGAATAAGGAATTTAGTAGACCTAAGTCTAAGGTGCAATTAATCTTGGGATTCAAGGAGATCATGATGAAGCTTGGAGAGATGCCCCTAATATTTGGATCAAAGATTGTGTTATCACCAAAATCAGATCTTGATAGGCTACTGATCAAGAAGACCTTGTGTAACTCTTTCAAACCAACTTTTAGCTGAGGCTTAGCCTCCTCAACCTGAGAGGGCTCTCTCACTAGGTTAAAGATGTTTGGTAAATATTAGATGGCTAACTCTATGGATTGAAATCAAATGAAAATGTATAAATGGTTGAAATGCCAATCAAAAAGCATCTTTTGGGCTATGGAGTCAGAGTATGTTTTAGTACACCAGCAGATCAGCTTACATGGAAGTCAGGGCATAAAGAGTTTTAATCTACCAACAAAATAGAGACATGATATAGGAAACACAGTTTATGAACACATGAAGAAAGTTAGAGCATTATCAATGAATTCTAAGTAACATGTGTTCATACCACTGCAAGTGAGCAAATGAAGAAAGCTATGAGGAAATAAAACACATAAAACCGTCTCTGAATCCTGAGTAGTAAAGCCAAAATTCTGCATTAACATAAAACATACAGTGTTCTGCAATAACATAATATGCCTTGTTTCTCTTGAAATTTTCCCTGGCACTTAAAACTAACTGTTTAATACAAAAGACAGCTAACTAGCAGTCATAGAGACCTAATACAACTAGGAGTGTAACTCCTTATTATGATTATAACAACCTTATATAAACATTTAAAGCCTTATTTGACACCTATAACTCCATGAAGTCGAATTTGGTGCTGCTCATAACCCTCCAGCTGGCCCTTGATGACTCATCCTTTTAATGTTCCTAGAAACTAGGAGATTGTTCCTTGCTCTGTTCTGGCTGAAAAATAGGTCTTGGGAAAGAGCTCATATCTTCTCATAAAAATTGTTTTTAGAAAAACTCAAGGAGGCTTTTATGAATCAATCCATGCTAAATAAAAACCTCTCTTGTATTTTTGAAACATATTTCCTACTGCCCAGAATGAGTCTTTGAAACATAGGTGTAAAAATATGCTTGTGACAAATTACACCTACAACAATTTCGTAGCGCAAGTTTAAGCATGAATTTCTCCCACCTCATAATGAATTTGAAGAAAATGAAAGATTTTTTTGTAGCTCAGTATCTTAGGAATAAAAGCCTCTTTCATTTTTCAAAATTGAGTTCTCAGCTGCTCAGGGATCTCCTTGGAAGTTGAATGCTAGAAATAAGGAGACAGAATTCCTCCTTTTTAGAGTTTCATCCTTATGCTTGTCTTCGAATCCTTCTCCTGACCATGTTGTCTATTTTAATCAAATACATGCATTAAATTAACCATAGACCCTGCTCAAATACTTTTTCTAGGATGAATAACTCCTTTAATGCTGCTTGATGTCTCATGAACAATACTAGCTATGAAATGATGACCATTTTCATAACATAGAGTTTGGAGTTCATGGATGTCCTCCCCTCACTTGATTTTCCCTTGCTTGATGTTCAAAACCTGTTATTAATCCTTTGCAGCAGCCCATCTTCAAGAAGGGTTCCTTTTTCTTCTCAAAATTGGCCCACAAAATCATGATGTGCAGCTACAACAGTTTCGTAGTGCACATAGTGTATTTTTGTGAGTTTGCGCTACGAAAACTCCTAGTTGATTTCGTAGTGCATGTAATTTTTGAAACAACCTTAGCACATGACACTTTGAACAAATGTGGGACCAATGGTGGGTAAAACAAGATTGTTGACCATATTTAACAAAGTGAACAAGACTCTATCCTTAAAAGAAACAATGAGAATGACCAAGACCAATTCTTCCTTACCTTACCCTTTTTCTTTGAAATCTTTTCAGTGATAACAGTGGCTCCAGTTGGGATAGTGTGCCCTTGTGGTACACTAAGAACTCGTAGGTCCAGTGCTTCATCCTCTTATGATAAGCATAAATTTATTTGACAAGAATCCCCTTTTAGCTTCTTGGGCCTTCACCTCAGGCTTAAGATTGATGATCACTGTTGGAGAAAGAAATTTACATCTACTGAAAAATTCTTAGTCAACCTTGAGCTTATTTGCATTTTCCTACCTACCTACTAGCTGCAATTTCCACTTTAGGTCAAGCAACATGATATTTCCAATAAAGCCAATCAATTTTCCTTTCTGATATTGGATGCTCTTGACTGCATTCGACCTCAAAATAACCATGGTAGTGAGATGACCAAATCAACTCATAATGTACCTGATCTTCTTAAAGCAAATGAAAATGAAATACTGACGTGCAAAACTTTTCCATGTATTCATTTATAGGGTCAAAGAGAACATGGTTATTTTGATAATCATCATAACATTCTATCTCTTCAGACAACTGAGCCACAGAAAATTCCTTTGATGTGCTATCCAACTGCATTTTTGCATGATTCCCATAAACAATGTAATTTTCCTCACTATTGTGATCATTCTTTGAAGTAATCTGCTGCAAGGAATTACAAAAATGAACAACCCTTTCTTCTGCCTAAGGGTTATAAAAAATTTCTTCCATCATTTCTTCTTGGTGTTTGTAATCATTTTCATACTCACTGTGATCAAAAGAATGGCAAGTTTGATGCATCTTCTCATTCATATCAGAGGATTGAACATGGTTTTCATAAATAAACCTTTGTTGGCTTTCATGTTGCATTTCATGGGATGTTATACTTTCTTCTTGGTGTTGAAATGCATTGTTATGAAGAGCCTCTAAAATTTCTTCATCCATAAATTCATCATCATTATAACAATCCTCCAAATATTGAATAAAACTCAGAATGTTTACAACAATCTTTGACCAGCAATAAGGAGGGATGACACTCTTTATACATGTCATAGAATGCATCATTGAAATTAGCAAGAAAATATAATGAACCATTTTCCAAGATTTTATACCAAGACCATGCTTTTCCTTCTAAATTGGTCATAAACATCTTCATGAGACAATCTTCAGGGAAATGAACCTTAAGACTACGTAGATGCATATGGAACCTAACCAAATGAAGAGAAGCATTGTATTTCTTTTCATACTTGAATATTGGAAGATCATCTAACCAATCAACTTTTGGCATAGGATTTGGAAAACCAGGGATATGAGACCGATTCATAGGAGCATACCTGGCATTCATTCTTGCAATGGAACTCATCTAGAAACTTCATCAAGCTACTGATCTTCTAGCAGTGTAGTCACCTTCCAATTTCTTATTCGATGTGTGGAGTCACCAAGGTAGTTTTGCAGCCTCAAAAATATATCTCAGCTCCTACTACCTTCAGAATTTTAGCCTCTTAATTTCGGGAATGAATAGACTTTAGGCTCCCGGAAGACACACCAAAACGTTATCACCAAAATTAGACCCTGATAGGCTGTTGATCAGGAAGACCTTGTGTAACTCTTTCAAACCAACTTTTGGCTAAGGCTTAGCCTCCTCAACCTGAGAGGGCTCTCTCACTAGGTTAAACATGTTTGGTAAAGATTATATGGCTAACTCTATGGATTGAAATCAAATGAAAATGTATAAATGGCTGAAATGCCAATCAAAAAGCATCTATTGGGCTATGGAGTCAGAGTATGTTTTAGTACAACAGCAGATTAGCTTACATGGAATTCAGGGCATAAAGAGTTTTAATCTACCAGCAAAATAGAGACATGATATAGGAAACACAGTTTATGAATACATGAAGAAAGTTAGAGCATTATCAATGAATTCTAAGTAACATGTGTTCATACCACTGCAAGTGAGCAAATGAAGAAATCCATGAGGAAATAAAACACATAAAACCCTCTCTGAATCCTGAGTAGTAAAGCCAAACTTCTGCATTAACATAAAACATACAATGTTTTGCAATAACATAATATCCCTTGTTTCTCTTGAAATTTTCCCTGGCACTTAAAACTAACTATTTAATACAAAAGACAGCTAACTAGCAATCATAGAGACTTAATACAACTAGGAGTGTAACTCCTTATTATGATTATAAAAACCTTATCTAAACATTTAAAGCCTTCTTTGACACCTATAACTCCATGAAGTCGAATTTGGTGGTGCTCATAACCCTTCAGCTGGCCCTTGATGACTCATCCTTTTAATGTTCCTAGAAACTAGGAGACTATTCCTTGCTATGTATTGGCTGAAAAATAGGTCTTGGGACAGAGCTCATATCTTCTCATAAAACATTTATTTGGAAAAATTGAAGGACCAATCCATGCTGAACAGAAACCTCTCTTGGTTTTTTTGAAACATCTTTCCTACTGCCCAGAATGAGTCTTTGAAACACAAGTGTAAAAATATGCTTGTGACAAATTGCACCTACAGCAATTTCGTAGCACAAGTTTAACCATGAATTTCTCCCACCTCATAATGAATTTGAAGAAACTGAAAGATTTTTTTGTAGTGAAATATCTTAGGAAGAAAATCCTCTTTCATTTTTCAAAATTGAGTTCTCAGCTGCTCAAGGATCTCCTTGGAAGTTGACTGCTAGAAATAAGGAGACAAAGTTCCTCCTTTTTAGAGTTTCATCCTTATGCTTGTCTTCAAATCCTTCTGCTGACCATGTTGTCTCATTTAATCACATACATGCATTAAATTAACCATATATCCTACTCAAGTACAAATGCTTCTTGATGTCTCATGAACAATACTAGCTATGAAATAATGACCATTTTCATAACATAGAGTTTGGAGTTCATGGATGTCCTCCCCTCACTTGATTTGCCCTTGCTTGATGTTCAAAACCTGTTAGTAATCCTTTGCAGCAGCCCATCTTCAAGAAGGGTTCCTTTTTCTTCTCAAAATTGGCCCACAAAATCATGATGTGTAGCTACAGCAGTTTTGTAGCGCACAAAGTGTATTTTTGTGAGTTTGCGCTACGAAAACTCCTAGTTGATTTCGTAGTGCATGTAATTTTTGAAACAACCTTAACACATGACACTTTGAACAAATGTGGGACCAATGGTGGGTAAAACAAGATTTTTGACCATATTTAACAAAGTGAACAAGACTCTATCCTTAAAAGAAACAATGAGAATGACCAAGACCAATTCTTCCTTACCTTACCCTTTTTCTTTGAAATCTTTTCAGTGATAACAGATTGAATTGTGTGATCCGTGAAGCCAACATGAATCTGACTAATGGGAAGCACTGTGAATGGTTTATGGCCTTTCTCCTATCTTATCTAAGGCTTGCATTATCACAACAGAAGATCAGGACCCAGGCGGAAGCTCTAGAAATCGCGATGAGATTATGCGAGATGCCAATGCAGGATGCTAATATGGGGGTTAAGCAGATTCATGCACAATTGCAGAACCTCTACCTCAAAATGAAAAGTAGAACAACTCAGCTAGAGGTGCACGAAGAAGTGTGGTGCCTAAAGTGAAAAAGCTAGGGGCATTACAAATATCATTGTCTAGTTTTTGAAAATTATGTTACAGCAGGGGGACCAATGCCTCTGAGGCTAGAAACTGCAATAGGGCCAAGTGCAGGGCCCATGCTATCATTTTTTATATATCAAGTAGCTGGGAAGCATACGATAGACAATTTTCATTTGCTGCAGAAATTCGTACAGACACAGCATAACAAATATTCTGCAACTTTTGTCAATCTGCAGGTCATGATGAGCCTAATTGTTGGAGTTGTGAATTAATGATGGACAAGACACCTTCATATAGGGTACATGCAGAAATGTGACTTCCATACCAAGGCATTGGAGGAGCGTGAGGTGAGTATCAGGGGCATGGTCGAGGTCGAGGTGGAGGAGGACTTGGTAGAGGTCGAGGGCAGATTATTTGTTACAATTGTGGAGAACCAGGACACTATGTGCGAGACTGCCTGAATCCGATGTGGCTATCATGCCGCTATTGTACTCAATTTGACCATGTGATGGAGTATTACGCTATATTGTTAGCTAATATATGCAAGAAGGGGGCGTAGCTTCAACAACTGACTCAGAACCTGCAGATGATGAGGGTTGAGCCTCACAAGGAGGACCCTAAGGTAAATATTGTGTTGCAAAGTGGAGCGATGACTAGTGAGTACAAGGGGAAGCAACTTGAAGAAGGGGAGTGGGTCTGCAAAGCACTAGAGAAGAAGACCAGGTTTGATCTAGAACACACAAAAGAAACATTTATGGAAGCAAAGAAATTTTTGGCTGAAGCCTCTACCTCAGGGAGTCAAGAGAAGTCGACTGAAGAAATGGACTCGTCCATGATTACCACATTCTTGGAGACCCACATGAAACTGCTATGCAATAGCAAGGCTGTGAAGGGGCTATATGTGCTAATCAATAGGTGCGTAGGAAAGGAAAACACTACTGATGGACTGTGAGTAGTTAGAAAACTTGGTAAGCATAAGGCAAGGACTGGACGTGAGAGAGACTCACTGTGCAGATAGGAGAATACGAAATGGACCAAGTTATCTTGGACCTAGGGTCCGACGTGAATGTTTTTCCTAAACAAACATGGGAGTGAATGGGGAGACTAGAACTACTGTGGTCTCTGATTTAGTTAAGGATGGCAAATCAGTAGAAAATCATCCCAATGGGGAGGTTGCAAGGGGCAACAGTGGATATCAAAGGCACGAGCATACTATATGATTTTGAAGTGATAGAGATTGTGGATGACAGCAATCCCTACCTCATGCTCCTTGGGATCGATTGGGCCACTAACATGAATGGGGTAATCAATCTAAATAAGTGAAATATGATATTTGAGAAGAAATCGCTCCGTGTAGTGGTTCCACTGGACCCTACAGAAGGACCACGTTATACTGAACCAGGCTGTGATTATGAAAGTGATAATTATTTGGACCATGTTTACAAAATAACGTTGCAGGATCAGTATTGGGTGAATCCGACAGTAGAAGGGCGTATTGCATGGGACTGTGAGAGCTCCTACACATAAGATTCAGAAGAAGAACTAGAGCACTGGCTGAATCAACTGCACAAAGTATCTACGTTGTGTTGTAATATGATGACCAAGTCATTGTGTTGTGTATCATTCGAGGTAAGGAATCTGCCTTACTATGATGGGTTAACTAATGTTGATCACTTTTTGGATGCTTTTGAAAGGGAATTACTAGGGAAGAATCACTTCCAGGCATTGGCGTAGGCATTGTGGTGGGGTATGCACAAGGATAGATTTGATGATTGGCATGAATATAGAAGGATGATGAGGGCATGCTTTGGTCATTCGAAGGTGCGATTAATAGAAAAGTATGATGGGAGGAATGATCCACATGACCACTTGGCCAAATGGACTAAATTATATGGAGCAAACCCTCAACTAGAGTGGGTCCATCTATTTTGTCATACCTTGGATGTTATACCAATGAATTGGTACTTGGAGACAAAACTCTGCCATGGCACTAAAGAATGGGATATTTTACTCCAAGGATTTTTTATGACGTTTAGTTTTCAAGATGGATTTGAGTCTATCGATGAAGAGTTGTAGGAGGTAAAGACAACAATTTTTGGGATACCGCAGTATCCTCTAGATTTGATTCAACCTGATTGGACTGCCCAGTAGAGACACGCACTAGAGTGCTACAATGTAACAACAAAAGAAGAAGAAGAAGACCCAAGGAAGATTAATATTCCAGAGACTGAAGGACATCGTGAAGTTGAAGGACTGTAGCTAGAGAACCTAGACATAACTGAGTTGCTCAAAAACAGGCAGGTGAACATTGGCACGGAGGCATAGCCGAAGTTTGCAAAGATTGGGGACTATTGGGATGATGCGACAGTAGATAAGGTCGTAGAACTACTCCAAAAATGTCAGGATTTGTTCCCCACAAAGTTTTTAGATCTAAAATGGATAATAGGAGATATAGGTGTCATGAAGATCATCCTAAAACCAGACGCAAAACCTATGGAGCAAAGACCTTACTGCCTCAATCTAAAGTACAAAGAAGGGATCCGCTTAGAATTAGACAAGATGCTCGTGATAGGTATTATTGAACCGGTGCAAGAATCTGATTGGGTGAGCCCAATAGTGGTTTAGGAAAAGAAAAATAAGGAAGAAATAAGGATATGTGTAGATCTCACAAAATTGAATGCTTGTTGCATGCATGATCCCTTCCCAACTTTGTTCACCGATGAGGTCCTAGGTGATGTTGGTGGCCAAGAAGCATATTCATTCATTCATGGATTCTCTAGGTACCATAAGATGAAGATCGTGTCAGAGGATAGAAGTAAGAAGACCTTCGTGACTGAATGGGGATGCTTCCAGTATACAGTGATGCCTTTTGGGTCGAAGAATGCGACAACGATATTTTCGTGTATAGTCATCGCAGTGTTCAAGGATTTCATTCATAAATTTCTAGAATTATACTTTGATGATTGGATAGTGTTTGGACTGGTAAAGCACCATGTGACAAGTCTGCGCTTCATGTTCGATACATGTTGAAGGTACAAAATCATGCTCAATTTGAAGAAATGTTTGTTTTTGTCCCTTTTCAGATCTTGTTGGGCCATGTGGTATGCAGACAGGGATTGATGGTAGACACAACGAAGATCACGGTCATAATCAATTTGGAGGCACCAAGGAGTGTGAAACAGTTGCGAGCAACATTGGGGCACATGGGATACTACAGGAAATTCATCAAGAGCTATGCCCAGATCATCGTGCTGATGGAAAAACTACTAAAGAAGGATGTTACGTTTTGTTGGAATGAAGAATGCTAGAAGAGATTCTATGTTCTAAAGGAGAAAATGGTCACCTTGACGATCCTAATCTTCCCAGATTGGAAGAAGGAATTTCATGTGCATGTGGATGCATCATATATTGTGTTGGGAGTAGTACTGACACATGACAATAAAGGGGACTTGGATCACCCTATAGCACTCGCAAGTAGGAAGCTATCCAAAGCTGAGAAAAGCTATTCCACGATAGAGCGCAAAGGATTAGCTATGGTGTACACACTCCAGAAGTTTTGGCATTATCTATTGGGTGGACATTTTAAGATGTAAAGAGACCGTTATGCATTGAAATACCTGGTCAACAAGCCTATGTTGGGGGGGAAGATATGCAGGTGGCTGTTGTTTCTCCAGGAATATGATTTTGAAGCTAGTGTGAAACTAGGATAATTGAATGCAAGACCTGATCACCTGTTGCGCATTGAAACTAGCGAAGAGCCTAGTAATTTGAAGGAAGGACTTCTTTACACACAACTCTTTGTAGTGCGCATCACGGACATCCACTTTGAAGATATTATACACTTCCTTATGAAATGTACAGCTCTGGAAGGATATACAAGCCAACAGAAGAAGGAACTGGTGGTGCATGTGGCAGACTTTTCTGTCATTGCAAGGCACTTGTACAAAATGGGATCGGATGAAATATTGCAACGTTATGTGCCTAAGTTTGAATGAAACAACATCCTCACTAAGGCTCATGGAGGAGTCGTGGGAGGTCATTATGTACAAAAATCAATAACGTAGAAGATTCTACGTGCTAGGTTGTGGTGGCCGACCTTGCATAAGGATTCAAAAACATATTGTAGGGCATGTGATGCATGCCAAAGGACTAGCAGACCCTCGCACAGGGATGAGCTATCGCTGAATCCGTAGATATCATTGTAGCCCTTCGAGAAGTGGGTGATTGACTTTGTAGGACCAATTCAGCCTCCAGTGAAGAAGACAGATGTGCGGTACATCATCAACGCGATTAATTACTTAACTAGATGGGTGGAGGCATAGCCTTTGAAGGACTATACAAGCACAATAGTAGCCAAATCCATCTTTGAGTAAGTGATGACGAGGTTTGGTTGTCCAAAAATGTTAATAAGCAATCATGGTACACACTTTCTTAATGAGACAATTAGCTACACACTTTCTTAATGAGACAATTAGCGCGATGACAGAGGAATTTCAGGTTTACCATCACAAGAGCATGCCATATCATTTGCAGGCTAATGGGATGGTGGAAGCATCTAATAAAATATTGGAGAGCGTGCTAACAAAGGTTTTCAATGCTCAATGTTATGACTAGGATGTTTGTGTGCTTGCGGTGCTATGGGCTTATAGAACGACTTGCAAAAGTTGAACTTGAAAAATGTCGTTTAGACTGGTTTATATCATGGAAGCTTTGATGCCAATGGAGTAAATTGTACCTAGTCTATGCATAGTGACATTCATAGGAATGGTGAATCACGGATCCCTGGAGGAGAGGCTCGTGCATCTAACAGAGCTTGAAGAAGATAGATCTTAGCTGGATTCCATCAACAAGTTCAAAAGGAGCACAAATAGGCATGGCACGATCGGCACATCAAACTGCGCACCTTCAAGGTAAATGATTTAGTTCTATTATATGACAACAAGTTTGATAAATTCCCAAGAAAATTTCAGATGCATGCATTGGGACCCTATGACATCAAGGAGATTACCGATGGTGGAGCAGTTCAATTGGTAAAGTTGAATGGCGAGCTATTCCTAGGGAGAGTAGATGGTAGCTGATTGAAGCCATACACCAGTGATCCGACTAGATGAATACATGGTGGAATCACAGTCTTAGTGCTCCAGGCAGCTGAAAGGAGGCGCAAGACTATAAACGACACTACCCAGGTTGGGGAGCTACGTGACTGGGGAATTGCTTGGAATGAATGAATGTCACTGTGTCAATAGAAACATGTGAGGAGTTGCGCTATCTAAGAAGAGACCACGCAGGCTAGTCAGTAGTGACCATTATGGTCACTGTTCATGACTTGATAGTGGGAAAACGGCTAAATGGAGGGGGGCAGCAACACTACGTTAAAATTTAAGGGAAATATCTATGAGAATCTACCGCCAATACAGCATTTATGAACAAATTTTGGGGGGAATCGTCGAATTTGAATTCGAAAATTCCTATAAATTACAGGTGGCTACCTAGCAAGAAACACTTAGCATTTTGAGAATTGAGGTGTTCAGCTCTCAAGCGCATATGAACCATGAGTACTTTGAAGCTTTGATAGCGAGTTCAGTGTTTGAGAAGTTGCCAAAGGAAACATGGGAGTTCTTGTCTAGTATCATGTCGATGCCCGTAGAAACCGAGATCGTTGCAGAAGTAATGGCAGTTGAGGGAATTTCCCCAGAAGTAGGAATGGCAGTCGAGGGAGCTGCACTGGAGGTTGTGAGCATTGAAGTACTGGTAGAAGTGCCTAAATCACTAAGGTCACCTAGGCCGAGGCCTATGCTGACCAAAGAGGGTCCAAAAGAAAAGAAAGATAAGCAGAAAGTGCCACAACCAGTGTGTGCATCACCCAAAAAGCACCCATAGAAGGAAAAGTCCACTGTGCAAGAGAAGGGCAAGTTAATTGACGTGGAGCCTAAAGAGGATGTTGAAGAAATCCATATGGATGAGGAATACATTGACGTTGGGGTGGAGGGCATTGGTGCTGAGGGGTTCAAACCTATCTCTAAACTGCTTGAGTACATTCCTCCGTGCAGAGGCAAGACAAAGGTTTCGAAGGATATTGATGAAAGCAAGGTCACGCTGCATACACCCTTGCTACCAAACAAAATCATCTTTGAGGGATTATGCCTGAGGCACATCTCCCATTTAAAATTGGAGGATTGGGATTTGGCTAATACATAGCGCTTTCCCCACTTAGTGACAATCAACTCATGCACCATATCTTCTATAAAGACTCTACTGTGACCACACTGAAGCCAAGAAAGTGGGCAAAAGGGGTGGATAAGGTCAGTCAGTTAAACATGGTGTGGTTACCACATTACAACTGCATAGCCATAACCATGATAGTAATCAAGAAGCTATTATGCTTGGTGCACGATGGGTGCTTGTGGCTAGAGGACCTAATACAGATCACTGACATGCTTATCCATAGGACCACTTGATTGTCGCAAGTAGGAGAAAATT
The DNA here is from genome assembly GCA_000404065.3 of Pinus taeda. Lineage (NCBI taxonomy): Eukaryota > Viridiplantae > Streptophyta > Pinopsida > Pinales > Pinaceae > Pinus > Pinus taeda. The sequence continues at coordinate 208,286 of APFE031743877.1, read as the reverse complement.
CCGCCATGGCATTAGGTGGAAAGACTTGTGACGTGACCTCACCGAAGAAATGAAGGATAAATTTAAGCTCACTAAGAAGTCACGTGACTACTCCATAACTAGCATAACCAACCCCGTGGCCAAGGTAGTCGCTCAGATCCTCACATGAAATATTATGAGGAAGTGTCACGTAGATCAAGTGCTAGCACCAGTAGTGTCACTAGTGGCCTAGTGTGCAGAGGGCGTACAGCTCAACTAGGTGCGCTACCTCTGCAACGAGTTCCTCATGAATTGCAAAGAGGCACAGGATCGAAGCAAAACATTTCATTATGCATGGCTATTGTTGTCCATAGTGCTGGTCGCGTGGCAATTACCAAAGGATAGTCAGTTTCCTCTGGTCGTGGAGGACCTACTAGAAGAAGCGAAGTTCACTTCGCTCTAGGCTTTGAAGGACCCCCAAAGGGTCAAGGACAATAAGGCCTTTTGGATCTTGATGGAGATGAGTATCCACATGGACATCAAGCACAAGTCATGGTTGTCACTGATAGTTTATGATCAACTGACAAAGTATATGGAGTTTAATGCGAACTTCCACCATGTCTCCATGCACGCATAGAAGGATCCTGAACAAAAGTGGTATGACCTTCCATACCCGGCCACAGATGACACGATCGTAGCAATCCTTGATCGCTGGCTGGAGAATTGGTGCAGCGCTTTGAATTTGACAACTGGGTCTAGCAAGTCTGCAATGAAGAGAAAAAAGGAAGAGGTCAAGTTGAAGATGGAACAATTGGCTGAGAAAAGGAAGAAGGAGGCTGAGGATAAAACCAAGGTAGAGCATGCTGACATGAAGAAAACAGGAGAACAAGAGGAAGAGGAGGAGCACGGCTCTCACAGGAGCCAGAATTCACCTTCCCCAGAGATAGAGGAGGAAGAACAACAATCAGCGCCAGGAGGAGCGGACCCAGAGACTACTCCATTCTAGATTAAGCGCACTAGGGAACAAGAGAAATTAGGGTGGTAGAAGAAGTCCAAGGATGGAAAGACTTCCCTCGACCCAATCACCTTGACTGAAGGTGATCTGAATGACATTGGTGACGTGGTAAGAAATGCGACTGCGGAACTGCTGCAGCAATTTGAGCAGCAGCAGAAACAGGCCTTGGGTGCCATTCAAATGGGTCTGCACACGTTGTAGATCCAGGCATCATAGGCACATACCAGTGTGGGATGGAGCAGCGCAACATCAACCAGCTTGGCACCTAGCACCTTAAAAGCAGTAGAGATGGTGCGCACACTAGATCTCTAGGCATAGCCCTGTAGGATAGAGCATTGACTACAGAAGCAGAAGTTGACAAGGCCACTATCAGCACCCTCAAGGGGGTTGGACTCAATTTGGTTGCGCTTCCAAGTTAATCTCTTCACACATTACAAGATGGTGTGATCGCGAAACATTGGGCTCAAGAATAGCGCACGCTACACATTATTAGTGAGCAGAGGGTGAACAATGCTTAGATGGCTGCATAGAAGAACTCCACTATTGATCTCTTTTGGGCCATCATGGATAAGAAAAGTGCATGACCAAGGTAGTGGCTGTGGTATGCAGGTCTATCCTAGAACTGGAGATTCCCGAAGATGAGCTAGTGGATGTGAGATTTCATAAGCTCGTTGCCAGAGTGCACGAAGCGAGAACAAAGTTGGCAAAGGTCCAGTTTGAACTAAACCTTAAGATTGTTGAACATGAGTTGAAGCCACAGCCTTCGACTCTGCCATAAGTTAGAGAGCAGTGCAAGGCAGCTGTTAAGGACATCATTGCAGCAGTCGATAACACAGTAAAGGATTGCACTGCGCTCTTCGAGCAGTCGCTTGAAGTAGTCAACAGCTTACACAACTACCCTAATGTGTAGAGGTTGGAAACAAAGGTGTGGAGGCTACAGTAGTGATATGATGAGGTTAAACCAACGGCATGCACGGTCGCCATTAACCAAAGGCTAGCAAAGCTACAAGAAGCAAAGGCACTGAAAGAGTAGGTGGATGCATCACAGTACAGGAAAGCATTATTGAAGGCTCGATTGAAGCCTTGGCTAGACAAAGCATATGCGCTGACGACCACCATTGAAGGCAAAATAGCTAGTCTACATGAAACACAATATAAGGTATAGGTAGATGGCATAGGGCTAGTGATGGAGTAGCTGGTTGAGCAGATGAAGCAGGCAGCCACAGAGTGCACCATCGAAGTTGTAGTGGTACAAGTGGAGCTTGGAGGTCTTCGTGACAATATCTTCGAGCCAGTATAGTGACTTGAGGGCAAGTCTCCAGATTTGCGTTGGGGGCCTGTGGGGTGAATTTTGGGGTTAAAAGCCCAAGTTTTGGGGTAGAAAGCCCAAATTTTGTAGGAAAGAATGTAAAATCTCTGGATTTTGTGGCAGCGGAGAGTGAAGATGTAAAGAGTCACTAAGGGTTTTATGCCCTTCTTTTGTATAAGACATGTCAGCTTTAGAGATCCTCCCTTAGTCTGTGAACCATGGGATTGTATAAAAAGGGAGTCATATAAGAGTCTAAGGCAGTCCAGTTTGAGTCTTGTTATGTTTTATGCATGGGTCTATTAGGGTTAAGAGTGAAGAGTCTTAGGGTAGGAAGAGGCTCTATAGTTGAGTGTGGAGAGGCCTAGGGTATAAGTCTACAACTGAGTGCACGAGCCCCTGTAGCTATGTGCACAGGGTAGTCAGAGTCTGTACTGGAAATCTGGATTATCAATAAAGAGAAGTATTCTACAATTATCTATGTATGTGTTATTTTACTTCTGTTATGAATGTTGCGATTATGTTATGTTGAATATTGGAGTATGAATTAATGCTATATTGATGTGTGAATCTATGTAATTTAATTTTTCATATGAATGCAACTAGGAATATCAGTTTAAGTGAAGATAACTATAATGCATGTTAAAGTAACCAATATTTAAGTGACTTTGAGTAGATACAGAAGCAAGAGTAATTACACAGGTGTGTAAGTGCCTAATATATCTATTTGGGGTCCACGAAGGACAATCAGAGACTTTCACAGAGGCTTCAAGGACAAATAAGAGAAGTACTTTGATAAGTCTTAAAAGGCTTATTGATCTACATGAAGGAAGGTTAGGGCAATCAACCGACATAACAACCATATCAAGGTGTGGAAATTTGGTTCCTACATCCCCCCATATTGCTACGGGTGAGACTTTAATGTGCGCTCCATGGATTGATGCCGAAAGGGCCAGTAGTGTAGGGATTTTCTTGCCTGATTAATGCTGAACCTGGGTCAAGGCCCATCAAGCCAACATTCATTAAGAAGGGCATGAAGTTAACATGGTCGGAAATCAAGGATACATTTGCAAGGGACTTCAGGGAAGATCTAGGGGATCAATAGATCTATGTCAATATCCATCGTCAGGGTTACATAAGGTTGCATTTAGGTACCCCACCTTCCCATGTGCAGACATCATCCACTGGATTGTCTCACACATAGATCCTAAGACTATGACATTGGGTAGTGCCAGTGGAACACAACTTGCTACCTTAAGGATAGAGAATTGTCATCAGATGTATCACTTACCTCAGCTAGTGAACCGCATGGATGAAGTTTTCCATGCCACCCACAGCTATGTAAACACCAGAGATGTTATAAACTGCTAGGTGAAAGAGCCATCAAAGTTCAGATAACACCCAATCATGTTTACAAGACGAAGTCACTCGAGAAGGCCTACTAGTTCTTGATCATCTTTGCATGCATATTGTACAGTCAAGAGATCATGGAGACCTTTCCACAGAATTGGGTGGTTGTGTTGGACCAGTTGGTGAATGATGGAAAACCATTCAACTGGTCAGACCTATTGTCTCATTAGTTAAAATTCCATGTAACTAACACTTAGAATCCGCCCAAGGATGAGCAAGTGAGATTCTACATATCCTCATAATTACTTGATGCAATCTGTGACCAGCATTAGTTTCCTAGCATGGGTTAGATATGGATTCCACAGGAATGTGCCGCCAATATTTATTACAAGTTTCTTTCCGAGTGCAGCTATCGAGGAGTTATGGCGAGGCTAGCTGACAATTTTATCACCTTGGTTTACAAGTTGATATTTGAGCAAGATCCAACTTGCATGTCCCAAGAAGCTATGGAGGCAGTATTTAACATTGAAGATTGGTGTGAATCACCCAGTGGCACCTTCATCAGGATGTTTAGTGGAGAGAAGCCTCTGCATTTTATACCAAGGTTTTCCACAGACAAGTTGGTCAATATGTCTCATATAAAATCTCCATAGGGTTATCAGTGGGGCTTCATAGGAGGAAGAAGGCTCCATGGCCTGCTCTTCCTTTGTAGATTGGATTGTACAAGATTAAAATATTTAAATATGTGGATGTCGAAGCTAATGAGACAGTGAAGTCTGAGTTTAGCACCATAGATTACAATCCATATGATCCCCATGATTTTGCAAGAACCACTATGCAAGGTGTATTATCCATGGATCCACAGGGCATGTCATTGGGCAAAGGAGGACCCTTGGAGATATTTTTACAACCACTCCAAGCTCAATGAACCAATCAATATAGCCATAGAATGGGAAGCTGCTCTACAGGCAGCAACACCACAGGAAGTAGTAACAATAGCAACAATAAGTAGTAAACTAGTGTAGGATAAGGGTAAGAGGAAGATTGCCAAGAACCTAGAGGTTGGGAAAAGCTACAAATTCAAAGAATACCCTCTCATTGAGAAAGAATATTTGGCAGCAGAGGTAAAGAAGCAACAATACATAAGAGAAGAATAGAGGAAGAGAGAGAAGAAAAGGTTGGAGGAAGTAGAAAGGAAGTTGTAGGAAATGGAGAAGAAGCTTAAAGAACAATAGGAACTAAGAAGGAGAGATAGGGAAGAGAAGAAAAAATAAGAACAAGAAGAAGAACAAGGTGCAATGACAAAGCAAGTTGATCCCATACAAGTTAAGGAGTCAGAAAAGCCAACAGATGAAGAAGAGGGTGAGCAAATGTAAGATTAGAAGCTTGCTCAGCAGATTGAGAAAATGGTTGAAGCAAGGGGCATGGAGTTTGGACAAGATCCACAGGACCAAGATACTGACCACATGTCAAGAGCATCTGAGGTTTCCCCGCAGTGTCCACCACCTCCAATATCAGAACTAGTCCCGAGCAAGCAAGGAGAGGTTATTCTCATTCATGATGATCTAGTGATGGATGTGTACAATTTGTCATTTAATGAGTTGCAACAAAATTTATAGGTGTGGAGAAAGCATTTCCTAGATGATCGCATGTCACCTGCATTTATGAAGGAAAGGATGATAGTTCCAGATGTCAAAAAGCATATAGTCAGCATGGTTGATGCAACTATGGCTTATGTAGGAGCCACGAGTTCAAATGTCAAGTTCTTACTAGGAGAGAATGAATAGATGGTAAATAACTTGCAAGCAGTCGGCCATAAAGCAAAACAATTCATAGGATCTGCATTGGTAGAGATGAGGAAGGTGATACTTGCTGAAGTATCAACTCTTGAGGCCACCATGTGAAAACTCTATGATGGATTTTTCACTGTGCATAAGGTAGTTATCCATCTATTTGGTTTCCAGCTATGGAGTAGAAATATTTTCCAAACTCTCAGAGACATACACAGTGCTATCACCCAAGTGCAAGAATGGACAACGAGATACAAGGGATCCATGCTTCACCTGCCCAAGATGATGAAGTCACAAGAAGAGTTAGACAAAGAAACGATCCAAATGAAAATCCATAACTATGAGCATCTCAACCCATTCATCAGTAACATACAAGCTTCATATGCATTGTTGTTCAATAATTTGGATGGCATGGTGAGAACACACAAGATCCCGTCAATCGGTTCCCTCACCGTATCCAAGGTGAAGAACACAGGGGAATTTTGAGGTTTAAAGCGGGCCTCCTAAGAAAAATGTAGAGCCAAAATAAGCTTTATAAGAACCAATAGGACTCAAGATGATGATGTCAATCATGGGGGATGATTTACCATTTTTGGAATAAAAAAGTAAAAATTTTAAAAACTAATAAAATAATAAATCCTACATTTCCAACTCGTATTTTCAACTTATCTCCCTAAGGTTTTACTCAAATTTCAAGCGGGAGTACTTGTTGGATGCAAAATTTAATTCCTCATCCAAGGAGTACCCATGTTGCATACTTTTGATTGACCCTTTTATATGAAAAAATGAGAAATACATGAAAAAACAAGATTGCAATCACATTTTTCGTGTAGTAGGGTCTATCAAAAGTATGAAACATGGGTATTTCTTGGATGAGGAATCAAATGTTTCATCCAAGAGTGTTTCCACTCAAAATTTGAGTAAACCCATAGGGAAATAAGTTGAAAATGCAATTTGAGAAAATAGTTTTTTCCTTTTTCCCTCTAAAATTTGATGATGTAATATAATTTTATTTTATTATTTCCACTATTATTTTATAATTTTATTAGGAGGCCCATTTTAGACCTAAAAATTCCCCTAATGAAATTTTGACTAGAGATTGATAGGTACATGGACCAACTAAGGCAAGAGGTCATCAGCGATGACTTGGCGATGAGCGTAGAAAACATGCAAAAATACATTGGTGGTCCTGTCATAGTCAAGACCATGTTGCGCATGATTCAGGATGAATTGGACAAGGATTCCACGACCATATACCCACAAGTGGTGGAGGCAAGAGTCTGCTTCCATAAAGACACTATCAAGCATTATGGGGACACCATAACATAGTACGAATCTTGGTATTCATACCTCACTGAGAGTCATCAAGTGGATGTTGTCGAGATGGTCTTTCCCCAGACTTCTGAGTCATAGTGTTTTGCCTTGTTAGGTTGTATCTAGCTTATTTTGTCTCACATGGGTACATGTGGAAAATGTATATTATTTGTAAATATGTTGTAAGTGAAATTCCAAGTGTCATTAATGGAATGTGAATGGTCACTATGTAATGTAATGAGTTATTTGTAATGTATTTAAAGGATCATGAGGGTATTCAAAGATTCAAAGGGGAATGTCAAGGGTCACCCCACCCTTTGTTATAAATATAACATCATAACTTAAATAAGGGGCTTTTGGGAGGCAAGATTTTGGCTAGGCTTAGGCTTAAAGAAGGCTTGGGAGTATTTTGACGAGCCTTGGCTTCTCCACAACATAGAGTGAGTTTACTTCTTTGGAGGAGCAGGCGTTCCTGACAGTAATGTTCCACTATTGGGGCTAGTGGTTGTCAATGGTGTATGTATGGGGTTGAACTTTCACTTATAATAATATAACTGAGCTAGCATGTTTTCATGCATATGTTGTTATTGTGGTTGGAATATTCTAGTTTCTTTAGTAGTGTATGTTGTTTAACTTAAACATTCTCATATGATCTATTTTGTATGTCATTGTATGAATTTGGTTGAATATGTGTTACTGGATTAACCAGCCACATTGTTTTGTGGACTATTTTGCATTGTAACTTGTGATGTCATTCCACTCATGTGTTCCTTTCAGTTTGCATACTATTACAGGCTTCTAAGGGAAACACTTCTTTTCCCCTTCTGTGTATAACCCCCATGCATCTCACTTGACTCACTTTAAGGTCACACACTTTCTTCCAACCAAATTCATCATACTTATCTTTGCGTGCTATTGCGGTGAAGGCACTACATTACCACCCACTGTTGGGACTACTACTCCAAATGGTCTGAGGTCTAGTTGGAACTTCTTATTGGGTAGATTCCCTTGAATGCTGGCAAGTCCAACACTATCAATATTTATGGTGGTAGAAGGAAGGCTAGATGACAAGTTGAGCCCTCAAAGTCTGTTTTGAATCTCTACACATCACTCATGACTTACAACACAATCTCAACTCCAGCATGTTTTTCTCACACCCATGATTTTGAAGTTTCAGAGGATGTTATAGATGACTTTTCGTGTCTTAAATATGATGGTGAAAGAGGAACATCCCTGTTAATTCATGAAGTTTCCTTTTTGGGTTTTCATGATAGGAATGAAGTCCCCTCGGATGACATTTCCTATGGGTTGTTCACTTACACATTCAAAGGGAGCATTAGGAAATGGTGTCTCACATTTCCCACAACCTCTATACACTCTTTCAATAATATAATTAGAGATTTAGTATGTGCTTTCTTTCGTTAAAGTCGTAAAGAAATTAATCGAAAAAAAATTAAAATTACGAAAAGCACTTGATGAATCTGTTACGCACTTTTATCAACGCTTCATCTTTGTTTTGAATTCCAGAAGATGAATTTGATTGGAAATTTTTTATTGAAATATTGCAGTATCTTCTTCACATCTCGAAAAATACACAAGATTTAGAATCTTTCGAGCACCTCCCATTATACCTCAATGTTAGAGCTTCTAAAATCTTAGATGGCAAAGGTTGTTGTCCCAAGTAACCCTCTGTCCTCTTCTCATCAAATAGCTCTAGCTCTACAAGACGAGGTGGGAGAAGTTGCAAATCCACCCATTGAACTGTCACTTCCTCCCACCCCACCTGATCTCAATTTAGGTGCATATTTGGACTAAAAGCATGATGGTTGTCATGTGGTCTCATCCCCTCAACCTTCATCCACTAGTTCCTTTGATCCTTTGGATTTTGGTGTCTTGTGTTCATTCGTTCTGGATTCCACATGTGGTGTTCACGAGGATCATGTTATGGACGGAGTTGGTGTTGAGCAGCCAACCTGCACTATCATTTTTTATGAGTATGTTTGGGAATCTAAAGAACGTGTTGTGGTGAAGGATGACCTCCTTCTATCTGCACCTTGTCCACTTTATCCTGACATCTGCTGCGAATCTTCCATTTCTTATTTTTCTTGTGCAAATTTGGCCCTAGATGTTTCTACTTCTCATCATTCATAAAACACTCATGAAGTTAGACTATCAGTTTATTGTGAAGAGAACAAATATTTCTTACCAAATCTACCTAATATCTCATATTTCATTTCTATAAATTCAAAGGGTAAAAAAATTTGTTTCTCATCAACCCCTCTTTATGATTCATCTAATCATGAGGATGTCGATGTCCATATCGATTTTTCTAATCATGGTTGTCGTGACCTTTTTTCTCATTCATTCGATCATGATTCTGATTAACCTACTATTGATCTTTCTAAGCCATCGTTCTTTGATGATCCACATTCTAATGAAATGGAAACCCCTCAAAATATCGAGGCATTTCATCTCAAGTTGATGGCTATGTTAGGTTCTAGTAGCTTTGAGGATAGTTCCACTTCCGATCAAAAATCTGTTGAATCACCCTAGGCTCCTCATCACTGTCTTGTTTACATTGAAAATCAATATAGTTTACAATTTTCATATCCTCCATTGGAATCACACGATCCTATTGCTCATGCTTTGGAGGAGTCATATGTAGCGAGCACTATTGTGAAACATAAATGTTTTTATTTCTTCATGTTTGCTCATTTGTCACGTTCAAAAGAGTGTACATCCTTGTTGTCCATGTGCAATGTGAAACAACACCATGATACGTCTGTAGGGTTCCTTTAATATGCTTTCAATATTTTCTTTTCTATATATGCATTCAAACTTTGAATGTTTTGGTTTGCATTGCATTATATTTCTTATTTATAGGCTTTCTTGAATATCTTTCTTGTTATCCATGCCATCATCTACATGGGTCAACCAATGCACCGATGGCTACATTGGAAATATCACTTCACATGAGTTGGCCCATGCTCTACTTAGCTTAGGAGTAGGAGTAATGTTTTCTTTCTAGTTTGTTTTTTCTTACTTGACATTTTTTCATCTTACTTCTTTCCTTTTCTTGTTTATTTTCTTACCTTATCATTTTACGCACCCTTAGGATTAGCTTTCCATGAAACCGTATCTAGCTTCTTGAGACAAGCAGGGTGAAATACAATAGGACTTGTACAACTATCAACATTTGGTTATCTGTCTATTCCCTCTCCTTATGAATATCTTGTGTTTCTTTTAGTCAATGATACCCTGATGGAAAATACATTCCTTTTATAGTGAGTCTTGGTGAAATAATAATGCCTGCACTTTAACTAGTACCACCTGCTCTAATTAGTTTTTTATATTTGGCTAATCCTTGTCAACTCAGTCAAGTAGAATAAGGTGAGGGGGAAAACCTTAACAAGTATGTCAGAGTTATATATAAACATCCTTCTCTAAAGGGACAACCTCTTCTACTCTCAATAAGTCAGGATCCCTCTTCCGCCTCATGAAATAAATAAGTGTCTATGCACAGTTCTATTATATATATATTATATATTATATATATATATATTATATTTATATTATATTAATATATATATTATATATATATATATATATAATATATATATATATTAATATATATTAATATATATATTATATATATATATATAATATATATATATATATATATATGAAGTGAAAAAAAATAAAACAAAGGTGAAAGAAGAGAAAGGAATCATATGCAAAGAGGTGAAGCAAGTAACTTCGTTAGGTTATTGTCCAGGCCTACTGGTAGTGGAGAAACAACATAGATGAAAATAAAACTCTGACAATCTATACTACTTGTGCATCAATAAACCCCTCATCCCCAATTGAAACAACTTAGTTTACTTGGCTTTGTATCTGTGACATAGATAAAGAGAATGGTAAGAACTACTTCTTTAACTCAAGCTAGTGAAGAAGCCATGACAATCGAAGAATCTAAAAATACTTCTGGAAGAGTTAGACTCGGTTTACATAAGACAAGGTCCATGCAGAGAGCTAGAGTTCTACCAGTGTGTCGCCAATGTTGCAACGGCTACAACCACCCTCTGAAATTTTGCCTATGCTTCATTTTGGAGCCCCCCTCCCAAAATCAGAACAACTCATGTTACACTGACCCAGGTACTCGTGATTTAATTGAGATTTATCTTCTACTTTATTGTCTAACCCATAAGTCAATCTCTTGACTTGTTTTCAACCCAGTTCTAGGCATATCTTAGTGAACTGTGCAATCCTTTAGGGAAACCAACCTTTCTCTTGAGAATTGCGTATTCCAAGCTAGTAGTGAGCCTATAATTCCAAACTACACAGAGATATTTGACAACTTTCCTTCAACTAGGAAATTGCGCAGAGCAAGAGAGATAGTCTGAGCCACTTAGCCAAAAATTGCACAGAAGATTTCCCGTAACAATTGCCCGATGCATGAGCTAGTGAGTTGCCCATTTCCCCTGGGAGTAAAGCATGAGAGATAGTCTGAGCCACTTAGCCAAAAATTGCGCAGAATATTTCCCATAACAATTGCCCGATGCATGAGCTAGTGAGTTGCCCATTTCCCCTGGGAACTGCACAATCTCTATGTGCATGCATGGCATCATTTTCCTAAAAAAATAAAAAATAAAAATCGAAAAGAATCCCTGAAAAATAGGGATCTATTTTTAGCAGTTAGAATTACACTTGAGTTCTTTTTTGAAATTGTCGCCAAGTGTCTATTTTTCCTATATTTTTTGCCTTCGCATCAGAAACCATAAATCAACCAAATCTATTTAATGGATGCCACATAGCTCATTTAAAAATATGATCATGGAGATCTAGCATTCCCAAGTAGATCTAGGGCCCTTTTGAACAATTGTTGCATCTTTTATGGGTAAGTTTTGCTTTTCTAGTCTTTTGCTACTTTTTCTGTCGCTTTTGCTTGCTTGGCTTGTGAGAGTGTTTTTTTAGCCATTTTATTGAATGATCACTGGTGTTTTGATTTGTTTTAGCATGTAGAAGTGATGTTTTAATTTTTTTCATTTCCTTTCCCAAGTTTCACATGCATAACCTAGTTTTTGCACTAACAGCCACCATTACGGCAACTTTCTCCACATGCTTCACTGTTTTTTAGTTTGATTGATTCCTACACTCGTTTTATTTGCATGCATCATCATTCACTTAGACATACACTCACTTTCACTTCCACTTTCATATCAACTCATTTTCATGTTTCCATTAGGCATATCTGGGCTTCCTTGGCCCAAATCTTGCTCCTTCCCAGCATCCACTACGCATTTCTAGATCTCAAGGCTCTGCCTTGGCTCTAGGAATTGCATAGAGGCAGCCAAGTCCTTGCTCCAACTATGCACTGCGTAGTTCCAAACACCAGTCCTGAGCCTTAGTCACTGGGATTGTGCAATGTGTAGTCCCAGCTAGCCTAAGTGAGACTAAACTATGCATTGCGCAATTTTGTTCAACAGCTCTCCCCACTGGCAGTCAGAACTGTGCAATGCACAAAACCAACTGGCAATCAGACACCTTTAAGAGCCAGTATTGCGAAATTCTTCCTAGAAGTTGCCTATTTTGTTGTTTGGTTTGTTCTTGAAGTGCTTTTGGTTTCATGTTAATATTTTCATGCCATGAGTGTCCTCTATGTCTCCAGGTACATAAATTTTTGAGAAAATCTCCAATAGTTATAGTTAATATGGCTTCCAAGAGAGTTGCATCAAAGGATATTGTTGAAAGTAGCATTGGGGATGCAGTTGAGTAGGTGTCAGTGAATTTTCTAGTTTATGTAGACACTCAGTTGTTCATTGATAAGGGCATGAAGTTAACATGGCAGGAAATTAAGGATATCTTTGTAGGGGACTTCAAGGAAGATCTAGACGATCAGCTAGTGTATGTCAATATCCACCGGTCATTCTTACATAAGGTTGCATGAAGGTACCCCACCTTCCCATGTGCATACATCATCCATTAGATTGTATCACACATAGATCCCGAGACTATGAAATTGAACAGTGTCAGTGGAACACAATTTGCTACCTTCAGGATAGAGAATTATCATTAGATGTATCACTTACCTCAACCAGTAAACCGCATGGATGAACTTTTCTATGCCACCCAAAGCTATTTAAACACCAGAGATATTATAAAGCATTGGTTGAAATAGCCATCAAAGTACATATCAACACCCAATAATGTTTACAAGATGAAGTCACTCAGGAAGGCCTACTAGTTATTGATCATCTTTGCACACAGATTGTACGATCCAGAGAGCATGGAGACCTTTCCATAGAATTGGGTGGTTTTGTTAAACCAGTTGGTGAATGATGGAAAACCATTCAACTTGTCAGATATGTTGGCTCATCTATTGAAATTCCATGTGACTAAAGTACAAAATCTTCCTAAGGATGAGCAATTGAGATTCTACATGGTTGCATATTTACTTGATGCAATTTGTGCCAAGCATCAGTTTCTTGGCATGGGTTGGATATGGACACCACAAGAACATGTTGTAAATATTTATTGCAAGTTTCTTTCCGAGTGCAACTACTAAGGAGTTATGACGAGGCTAGCTAACCATTTCATCACCCTAGTGTAAAAGTTCATCTTTGAGCAAGATCCACCTTGCATGTCCCAAAAAGTGATGGAGGCATTACTTAAGATTTCATATTGGTATGCCTCACCTAGTGGCACGTTCATCAAGATTTTTGGTGGAGAGAAGCCTCTGCATGTTCTACCAAGGTTTTCCACAGACAAGTTGATCATGCAAGAGGTTGCATATCACATCTCCATAAGGTTATTAGTGGGGTTGCATAGGAGGAAGAAGGCACCATGGCCTACTCTTCCTTTGCAAATTGGATTGTACGAGATTAAGAGTTTGAAAGGTGTGGATGTCGATGCTAAGAAGATAGTGAAGTTTGAGTCCAGCACCAAATATTACAATTTGTATGATCCTCATGAGATTTGCAAGAACCACTGTGTGAGGGTGTATTATCCATGGATCCATGGGGCATGTCCTTAGGAAAATGGGGTCCCTTGGAGATATTGTTACAACCACTCCAAGCTCAATGAACCAGTCAGTATAGCCATAGAATGGAAAGTTTCTTTGCAAGCAACAACACTACAAGAAGCAACAATAATAACAATAAAAAGCAGCAAACTGGCACAAGACAAGGGTAAGAGGAAGATTGCCAAGAACCCAGAGTCTGAGCAAAGCTACAAGTTCAAATAAGACCCTCTCATTGAGAAAATATCTTTGACAGTGGAGGCAAAGAGACAACAACACATAAAGAGAGAAGAACAAAGGAAGAGAGAGAAGAAAAGCTTGGAGGAAGCAAAAAAGAATTTGTAGGAAACAAAGAAGAAGTTGAAAGAAGAATAGGAGCTAAGAAGGAGAAAGAGGGAGGAGGAGAAGTAGAAAAATGAAAAAGACTAAGGGAAAGGTGTGATGACAGAGCAAACTGTGCCCATACAGGTTGAAGAGTCATAACAACTAGCAGATGAAGAAGAGGGTAAGCATATGTAGAATCGAGAGCTTGCTTAACAGATTGAGTAAATGGTTGAAGAAATAGACATGGAGTTGGGATAGGAGCCACAAGGAGTTGGGATAGGAGCCACAAGACCAAGATACCGACCTCATGCCGAGAGCATCCAAGGTTGTGCCATAGTCTCCACCACCTCCAATATCAGAACCAGTCTTGAGTAAGCAAGAAGAGGTTTTTCTCCTTGATGATGATCTGTTGTTGGATGTTTACAATCTATAATTGATGATTTACACACTGGTATCGTCCATGTGCAATAATGGAAAATGAGATACAAGGGAGCCCCGCTTCATTTTTCCAAGATGATGAAACCATAGGTAGAGCTAGACAAAACAAAGATCTGGATGCATATTTATAACTGTGAGCATATTACCCCATTTGTTAATAACATACAACCTTCATATGCATGATTGTTCAAGAGTTTGGATGTCATGGTGAGAATGCATAGGATCCCATCAATCAGTTCTATCATTGTATCCAAGGAGAATAACCAAGTCTGACTAGAGATTGACAGGCACATGGAGCTACTAAGGCGAGAGGTCACCAACAATTACTTGGAGATGAGTGCAGAAAACATGCAGAAGTACATTGGTGGTCCTGTCATAGTCAAGACCATGTTGTGTGTGCTTCATGATGAGCTAGACAAGGGTTCCAAGACCATATACCAACAATCTATGGAGGCAAGATTCTAATACCAAAAAGACACTATCAAGCAGTATGCGGACACCATAGCATAGTACCAAGCTTGGTATCAGTACATCACCAAGATTCATGATGTTGTCGAGCTAGTCATTCCCTAGACTTCTGAGTCATAGTGTTTTGTCTTCTTAGGTTATCTCTAGCCTATTTTGTCTCACATGGGTACATGGAAAATGTATATTATTTGTAAATATGTTGTAAGTGAAATTCCAATTGCCATTAGTGGAATGTGAACAATCACTATGTATGTAATGAGTTATTTGTAAAGAAGTTGAAGAGTCATGAGGGTAATCAAAGAGTTAAAGGGAATATCAAGGGTCACCCCACACTTTGCTATAAATAGAACCTCATAACTCATAGAAGGGGATTTTGGGAGCCAAGATTTTGGCTAGGCTTAAGCTTAAAGAAGGATTGGGATTATTGTGACGAGCCTTGGCTCCTCCAAGGCGTAGAGTTAGTATACTTCTTTGGAGGAGTAGAAGTTCTTGACTGTAATGTTCTACTATTGGCGCTAGTGGTTGTAAATGGTGTATGTATGGATGGAACTTTAATTTATAATAATAATATCTGAGCCAACATGTTTTCATGCATATGTTGTTGTTGTAGTTTGACTATTCTGGTTGCTTTAGCAATGTATGTTGTTTAAACTATGCATTTTCTTATGAACTATTTTGTATGCAATTGCATGAATCTTGTTGAAGGCGTGTTGTTGGATTAACCAGTCACATTTTTTTGTGGACTATTCTACATTGCAGCTTGTGATGGCATTCCGCTCGTGTGTTTCTTTCAGGTTGTGTACTATTACAAGCTTTTAAGGGACACGCTTCTTTCCCCTTCCATGTGTTATAACCCCCGTACATCTCACTTGACTCATTGCAAGGGCACACACTTGCTTCCGACCAAAGTCATCATACTTATCTTTGCACACTACCACAGTCAAGGAACTACATTACCACCCACTGTTGGGACTAAATTACCCCTTGAATGTTGGTGGGTCCAGCATCATCAACACAATCTCAGCATAATTGGGCACAAACTACCTCAAGAATTTTATTCTCCCTAAGAAGACTTGTATCTCTTTCTTGTTTCTTGGAAGGGGGATGGTATTGCTTACTTCTACCCTTTTGGGGTCAATTCTCACTCCCTCATTTCAGATTATATGCCCCAATAACTTTTCTTCTCTAAGAGAAAATTGTGAATTCTTTGGATTCAAGGAAAAGCCATACTTCCTACATATCACAAAGCTGTGATGAAAATGTTGTAAATGTTCTTCATCAAAATTTGAGAACACTATTATGTCGTCCAAGTAAATCACCACAAATTTGTCCTTCTCCCCAAAAAATGTTATGTCCATTGCCTTCTGAAAAGTAGCTCCAACATTCATGAGACCAAAAGGAATTCGAGAATACATGAATGTTCCCCACGGTGTGGTGAAGGTTTTCTTTTTCTGATATTCGAGATGTATAGTAATATGGTTGTACTCAAAGAACCTGTCAATCATGGACAATCTTGATGACCCTACCGACTTTTGCAAAATATAAACCATCTTGGATAGGGGGTGATTATCCTCTAGGGAGGCCCTATTCATATTTCTGAAATCCACACATAACCTTATCTCTCCATTTTTATTTTTGGTCGGAACTAGATTAGCCACCCAATCTGAATATCTCAAGGGTACAATGATTTTAGCTTGGAGTATTTTCCTGATTTATTTCTCTATCAAAGGGAGAAGCAGGGGATTTATTTTCCTGAGCTTCTGCTTGTAAGGCTTAATTTCAGACTTCAAAAGAATCTTATGTTTAAATATATTGATATCATAAGTCTTCAATTCGCTATAAGAACAAGCAAAAATATCAACATCTTTTTTGAACATGTCAAGATACTTCTATTTGTATCTCCCTAGAATACCCTTGGCCAAATCAATTAGTTTGGACTGCTACTTTGTGCCAATATTAAATTCCTTTGTACGCTCCTCATATTTCTTCTTGGTTGGTTTGACTGCAACATCATTGATATAAAACAACCTTTCCAATGGGACCAACCCCTTTGGCATTATATTTTCCTTCAACAGCAATATTTTCTGCCTCGCCATAGATTCATCCCAAGGCACTTGTTATTCATTTGCTTCAATTTCCTCAATATATTCACCCTCTTGGTATATTACAGTGTTAGAAATCTCCCCAATTACTTCCATAAACATTTTAATTTGATATTCATCCTCAAACACTTGCCATTATTTTACATTGTCAAGCATTGAGGGTCTGCACCTAATTTCCACTTCATACCTTAGTAGGGGATTTTGTGGGGGGTTGAAAGTGTTGCTTGCTATTTCTAAGGAATCTTCCATTCTATTTTTCTCTTTAGGAAGAAATTGAATATTAAATTCCAAAAGAAATTCTCAACTAGATCCCAGACTTCATTTCTATAACATTTCAACCTGGGGTGCTTGGTTTGGTATTGATTCTTAATTTGTTTCACAATCAGTTCAGAATCCCCAAAAATTGTCAAACATTCAGTTTTCAAATCCCTAGTAGTATGTAGGCCCAACATCAATGCTTCATATTCAACAATTTTATTTGTAGTATCAAATTCCAACTTATATGAAAGAGGAATGAGGTTACCTTCAGAGGATCTTAGCAATACTCCTGCTCCATTTCCTTCCTTGGAGCAGGCTCCATTGAAGTATAACTTCCATACACAACTAGATGTTATTTGTTGTTAATATGCCTATTGTAGTGGCTGCAACACCCTCCAAAATTTTGGCCTGCATCCAAATTTTAGAGCTTCCTTGGTTTTTCTCCTTGATGGTCAAAAACAATCAGGCTCATCTCATGCGCTCTTGTCGATTTTTCGCACCCTCTTCGCTTGATTGATCACCGGTCATCTTTTGGCATGTTGATCGCTATGTCATGCTTGCGACTTTGTTCTAGCACTTTGAAGGTTTGTCTTTGTGTGTATGAGTTGTTTTCGCTATTTCAACATCGGTCACACTCACACACTAAGTTGTAAACATTGTCGCACAAGTGTCGTCATGGTCTTTCAAAGACATATTTCAATTGTCGCACTTATCGTTCTCAACCTATGAGTTAGTCTCACTGAGCACATGTTTTCTTGTTAGTTCAAGGTGTCTTGTCATCGAGTCATGCTAAGTGTGTGATCACAATGTCGTGTCTACAGGAGTATACTTTCTTTCACACTTAGTCAATTTTCTTGAAAATCTATTGACCAAACAACCCTTTGTCAACTGGGCTCGATCTTAGTGACCTTGCTCTACTTCCCTAAATTGCTTAGAGCTTGAGGTTGTCCTTCGAGTAGCCTGCTCTACGAAATTCTGGAAATAAGCCAGTTGATTGACTCCCAAAACTGTGTTGAAGTTGTCCCAGAATCCGATCCACTCTGCACTTCCCACAAGATCTCCCATCAAGCCTCTCGGTGGTCAACTGGAGAAATAACTTGAGTTGTGACCCTGGGTTGTACTAAGATCCAAAATTACGTAGATTTGTCCCGCCCTACCCATTTTACCTGCTCTGCAACCAGCCCAGGATTTGCACAGAGCTTTCCTACCCATCCAACTTACCTGCTCTACAACTAGCCCAAGAATTTTGCAAAGCTATCTTGCCCTACCCATCTGACCTGCTCTGCTATTAGCCCAGGAATTACGCAGAGTTGTCCTATCCTACCCTTCCTTCTCGCTTTGCAACCAAACTAGGTATTTCACAGAGTTTTCCTTCCCTAACCATCCCTTATTCCCTACTCTGCAACCAACTCAAAAACTTTGTAGAATTGTCCAGGCCCAGACTGTCTCTCAGGATTGTGCAATTTTGACTAGCAACTCCCGTAGCCTGACCTTGTGCTCCTCTGGAGAACTGCACAAATTTTTCTGTTAGTGACTCTGGCTGCTGCATTGTCTTCCCTAGATAAATTGGGTAGATCCCAGCTAGATGACCTACCTAGTGCTCCCTTGTAAAATTGCGCAGATTGGCCCAACAGCTCCTTGACACCCCTCCTAGCCTTCCTCCCGGAAATTGCATAGTTTTGCTTCCCAGCTGGGTTTTGCCCCACAACTTTCATTGTTGTCTCATATTGCAAGAATTTGTCTCCTAGTGAAATCTATGCATTTTTTCTCGATAGTGCTCCAGAGCCTTGCATCCAAGCCTGTGTTGTGTTCACACAACCTCAGTGCCTTGTCCCTCTCCCAGTCACCTACACCAGAATGAAAAACAATGCATCATGATAGACTAGGATATTTTTCGGTTTGATGTCATCTCATCATGAGTGATTTTGAGAACAGGTACATCGATGAAATATGGCGTGACAATGAACAGGATGGAGAAGAGGTGCATGCTAGAAGAATTTCTTGCAGTCGAACAAACACATGAAGCACATCGAGCAAGTGCACGAAAGGGACACATTCACATGAACCATCAAGCAAAGACTAAGACCATCGAAGACCCTGCACACTTTTCCATGTGGAGGTGAAGACATGTTACACCAAGAGCATACCATCACTCAACAGCACAATAGTTCGACACAAACACCACATTCAGCCAGTACATGTCAGAAGTATCATGTAAATTTGTGTCATGAGTTGTCTCGGCCACATCACTACTATGGGCCATACTTTTTGTAATCAATGTAAAGTCCAAGAGACCACATATGAAGTCGAAGATTTATGTAAAGTTAAAAATTCATAGGAAGTCAAACAGTCATGAGGGAAGTTGAAGAGTCACAAGGGTCATTTATACCCCCTTGGCTATATATACCCCCTCATTGTATGAGAAAATGAATTTTCACCTTGGCTCCTCCCACATAGCCTTGAGAGTCTGTAGTTTGTTCTTTGAGCAGCAAGGAGTGGCTCTTATGTCCCACTACTAGGACTAGTGATGTATGGTGTACATATGTGTCTTGGATCTTTTTCTTAATTCAAAAGCTTTTCTCAAGCCAGCACAGTTTCACGCATGTTTTGTATATGTTTTTCAGATTATTCTTTAAACGTTTGTAATGCATGTTTGCTTAACATATACTAAGATAGTTGAACTAATTCGGTTATTTTAGTACTCATATTGTTAAAGATGTGTTGTATTTTTTATCATTGTTATTCCATTCATGTGGACTAATCCACTAGACACTAGACAGACCATCTTTGTGTATTTCTTGGTGTTAATGACCATCACCCACATGTGCACTATTTCCCTAGATGGTGTACATGTTTTCCCTTGAGAT
Source organism: Pinus taeda (assembly GCA_000404065.3). NCBI lineage: Eukaryota > Viridiplantae > Streptophyta > Pinopsida > Pinales > Pinaceae > Pinus > Pinus taeda. The sequence continues at coordinate 188,078 of APFE031743877.1, read as the reverse complement.
TTGGATTTCACAATTGCCACATCTGTTGTGGAATATTCTATTGGATGTTGGATAGACCCTTGTTGTTGTTCACGTGTGTTTCTTCATGGGTTGGGATTATTCCCTCTCATCAAGAGGCTCACTTTACCTCCCCCTTTTGACAATAAGAGAACCCGGATATGGAGTTACATTATGCACTCAGCAAACACACTCACCTCGCTTTCTTGAAGTTACAAGCATAACACTCTCATGTGTTAAAAAACAAGAGATAAGGAAAATGTCTAACATAATGGCAACCATACCATCATGTTGGATGGGACTCCTACACCAAATACTGTGAGATATAGTTTGTACTTCATACCCAGGATATCCCCTAAATGTTGGCAAGTCTAGCACCATTAACATTTTTGGTGCTAGAAGGAGGGTTTCTAGTTGTTTATGTTGAATGTCCTCTCAACCCCATGTATCCATCATCTGGTCAAGGCTTTAACACAAACTCCCTCTCTCCCACGTGAAACTCTTAAGTTGGTTAATCCTCACCTCCTAGACCCATATAAGAAATCTCATATCATCACCTTCACTCAGTCTATCCCATCATCTGTCAATTTACCAAAGCTATAGGACTCATCCAAGGAGTACACAACCTTCCCTCTTCAAGAGGAAGCAAAATAATACACCCATAGAAGTGTTAGTATCATCTGTTGAAGAAGTAATCCTCACCACCCTTGAAGAGTTCGATGAATCTGTTGAGAATGAAGAGGAACCTCATGTTTTATTACAAGGAGAAGAAGTTAAAAACACACTCTTGGGCTAAGGTTCTCACAGAGGTAGCGGAGGGGAAGGTAGTGGAGGAGGCGGAGATGAACCAACAAATTTGGAGGATGAACTACCTGATTTAGAGGAAGAGGAGGAGTATGAAGAAGAAGAAGACATGGTTGATCAAAATTTGAAATGGATGACACAAGACCCATTGGTACTCCACGGTAGCTTGCACAAGATGCCAAGGCACGTAGAGAAACTTTTAACGAAATATGACCCTGACAGAGCAGTGAAGGAAGAAGACCATCTAGACACATTCTACCTACATCTGCAAATGCTCAAGGAACACTATGATGATTTTTCATGTAGACTATTTCCATTTACCTTGTATAGCAGAGCAATTGTATGGTACCACAACCTTCCTGCCAACTCCATTCAAAACTGGGGAATGTTTAAAAAAAAAATTCCTTGAAACTTTTGCTGATGAAAAAACCCCCACCATGTTGTTGAAAGAGTTGAGTAGTCGTAAGATGGAGCTGAAAGAGAAAGTAAAAGACTTCAACCAAAGATTTAACTGTATCCTGAACAAGTTCACTACATACACTAAACCTCTTGACTCCATCATAATCGACTACTACACATCTACATTGTCAACCAACATTCCACAGTTCATCAAGTAAGCTGTGAAACCAATGTTATCCGAAAATTTCCAAGAAGCAATTGATGTGGAGAATGACCTAAATGTGATTGGACTCATTATAGATGATGAATCAATGAAGGACTCCAAAGTTGGATGTAGGAGGTTCCATACTACTGTGAGTAAGGTGAAGGAAAAAGAAACAAGTGAAATCAAGACCCTTACTCGTCTCCTTAATTCCATGATAACTGAAGTAGAATAACTCAAGAAATGAATAAATGAGATAGCAATGAGCAGCAAACCTTCCAGTTTTGTGTGTAGAAAGAATGGGACATCAGGTAGTAGCAGTAGTCACCCAGCTAAATTTGCGCAAAGTTCAAATGTTCTGTTCCAAATGAAACTACTTGCTAAGGATAACTTATGTGATTTCCGCCAAGCACGACACTCAGAGAAGACTTGTACAAATTGGAACTAATTTGTGGGCATGTGGATTCAAGTATGAATGATTTTCTTAATGCTAGTGAGTAGGTTCAGTCGGAAGATGAATATGAGGAAGAGGATGTTGCATTTAATGAAGCTCCAAGTACTGGGAATGTGGTTACCATGTATCAGTGTCTAAACACTTCCCAGAAGAAAACAACCACTGATAAGGAGGCCCTAAAATAGAATGGTCAATACAACTTAAGAATTCAAGAGGATCCTACTGTAATTGATGTACTAAAAGAGAAATTCAAGCAATTGTTCAGAAAAATTGAACCACCGATACCCTCAACACAGAAAACACAAATTGTTTTTGGGAAGATAGATCCAATGAAAGATACATCCATGAGCAGTTCACTTTAGAACACTCCATTGGACAATACAAACACAATTCTTCCCCCAGATAACGCAGTGAATCTTTCCTCTTTGAACTATAACATTGTTGAAGACATGAAGAAGACCCATGCATAAATATCTCTGTACAAATGCACCAAACTCACGGGTCAGTGAGATATTTTGTTGCACACAATGGGTAAAACCTCCACAAACAATGTTGCCTCTTCCAGCAAGGGATCAAGTAAGTCTCTTGGATCACTCGCATTTGTACATAACACACTTTGTAGAGAAGAAGCAAACTTGCTCTGCCCACCATTTTTGTTATCTTTCAAAATATTCAACTTCAATGTCCACAACTGTTTGGTTGACTCCTACACATCAGTCAATGTCATGCCACTCTCCACTTCTAAACAAATTAATGTGCAATGGAGCAGTGCAGCCATGTAGATCATCCAACCTAATAGAACATGTGTACTAGTCATTAGTGAACTATGAGATGTGGTCATCTAGTTATCGTCCGATGGACGAGTTCACCAGTGCATCAACATTGTGATAGTGGACATCTTGGAAGCATATGGCTTATTTCTCAGTAGAGACTGGTCCAGCAAGTTGCAAGGATATTTTGCTACATACTGGTCACACTTATGTCTTCCGTATCAGGGTAGAAGCAACCAGATTAAAGTTTTTTCCGAGAGGTATATGAAGCACAACGTTACTCCCTTCGACAATTAGAATGAACCATTAGCTTTAGTAGAACTTTTGTTAAGCAAATGTTTTCTGGAAACGTAGCTGGGGTGCTATCTTGCACAACCAAGCCCCATCCCATATACACAGTAGGGTCTCCTTCCTTGCCCAACTGGTGAAAATGAAACTTGTACAATACTTTGTAACATTAGTAGCAACAATGTTAGCATTACTATCATGGAAATTGGTCCTTATACAAATTACTTATGGACCTTGTGTTTTGATGGATCAAAAACACAAGATGCCTATCGAGCCAGTTGTGTTTCGATTGACCCAAGGGAAAGAAATCATTTAGCCTCAAGTCACTTGGAGTTCAAGTGCACAAACAACACTGTTGAATATGAAGCACTCGACTTGGGTTTGTACAAAGCCCTCAACCTCAATGTCACTATGCTTAAAGTCGTAGGTGATTTAGAGATTGTGGTATGGCAGGTACGTAACACCATACATTGTGTCTCACCTCACCTTAAAGGTTACCAGCAAGAGGTATGGCAACTTATTTCTAATTTTCAATATTTTAATATCATATATGTACCAAGAATGTGTAATGCAGTTGCAGATGCTCTGGAAAATTCAGCTGCTAGGATGACACCACTTAGGGATAGATTTACTGTTGATATTTTTTATAAGCCATCTACTAAAAACATAACTAGTGTGTGTGTTTTTTATGATGATGAATAGATACTACACTTTATGGCCAATGCTGGCATTTTCAAAGATGCAACCATAGATGAAGACATGCATGAGCAGTCTTTGCAAGACACACCTACTAATAGCAAAGGAAACCCCATCCCCAAGGGTGTGGTTTCACTTGAGGAGCTCTACGACTTGTAGAACCACTTCAAAGAGCCCAAGAACACCAAAACCCATAGTTCCACACTCGTGCACAAGTAGACCAAATTGGGAACAAAAACATATTTGAATTTGTAAAGGTCGATACATGTTGCACACCATAGGAGTGGCAAGCCTTTGTTCGCCTATTCAGATAGTACTGGGATGTATTCAAGTGGACATAAGATGTGTTATCACCAAAATAGGACCCTGATAAGCTATTGATTAGACTATCTCAATGTAACTATTTCAAACCAATATTTTAGCTAAGGCTTAGCCTCCTCAGCCTGAGAGGGCTCTCTAAAAGGGTTGATGATATTGATTAAAGATATGGATAGATGGCTAACTCTATGGTTTGTGATTTTATATGTTTATAGGTTGAAAGATGTAGACTTGCTACCATTGGGCTATGGAGTCAGTGACAGAGATAAGGATAACAAATAACTCTTATTATAAAAATGAGGCTTATATACTTCAATGAAAGAGTGACACATTCAAAAAAGTCTCAATAACTTGAAGTTCATAGGAGTTAGAGCATGTGGGCATGAATTCTAAGTAATGATACATCGAGGTATTCAAAAGGAAAGAATTTAATGTGATTGATCAGAGTTTAATACCTAAAGGAAGTTAGAGCATGAGTAACCATGAATTCTGAGTAATAAGCATTAAGACTATGGAAGTAAAACATATCAAAGATAAAATATAAAGCTCACTAAAGTACACTAAGAATCTTAGCTTCAGAAAAGTCCAACTACTTCTGTATATATTAGTCCCTGCATAACATTTACAAAAGTAGTCTTTTTCTATAACATTTTCCAACCCCTTCTGATCTCATCTATTACTTCATATATAGCTTTTACAATAAGGATTCCATCATCCCTCATCAAGAGAATTCGAATTTGTTATGAGTGATCCCTATCTAACCATAAAACAAACCTTTAAATGCATTTTACAACTAATTAACAGTCCTAGAGTCATAATACAATTAGGAGTACAACTCCTTGTTATGACTAAACCAACTTAAATAAATATTAAATGCATTATTTGACAGCTACAACCTCATGAGGTCGAATTTGATGAAGCCTCCCACGTTGTCACCTTACTGCTAATGATAAACCCTAGAAATTAGGGAACATGTTTCCCTATTTTTAGGTTTAGGATCTTTGAAAATTAGCACGTGGGACAGAGCCTTTATCTTCTCATCCATGACATATTTTACGAAACTGAAGGAGGTTTTTGTATTCCATGTTGTCTAGATCAAAAAAATCTCTTGGTTTTTTAAAACACTTCTCTAGCTATCCATAATCTGTCCTTGAAAAACACGTGTAAAACAGGAAAAATATGTTCTCTGAAATTAGGGTTTCAAAGAAAGCTTAGTATCTCCCAACTGATAACACTTATGAATAAAGTGAGATAGGTTATTGTAGCTAGAGATTGGATGAAGAGAAACCTCCTTCAAAATTCCAAAATACCTTTTCCTGTGACCAGAAACGGATCTTGAAAAAATACTGCTAAAACTAGAAGACAAAGCTTGGCTTTCAGTAGTTTCATAGGGCAAGTTGAATCATAAATTTCTCCCACCTCATAATGAATTTGAAGAAATGGAAAGATGTTTTTGTATTTCATTATGTCAGGAAAAAATCCTCTTTCAGTTTTCAAAATTGAGTTCTCAGTTGCTCAGGAACCCTTCTAGAAGTTGACTAGTAAAAGCATAAAACATAGTCTTTTATGCTGAAACAAGCTGTTTCAGTGGTTTCGTAGCACGCTACTAAAACTCCTAGTTCAAAATCCATGATTTCATAGCTAATTTCAAAAATTTTCAAAATGATGTGAGATGTGACTTTTAAACGCATGTTGAGGCTTCTAGGACATGGAATGAGGCTGCCAAACTTTATTTGGAAAAGAGAATGACACTATTGAGATGAGATGACTCAAAACCTATTATAAGCCTATGACTAGAAACAAGGAAAACTTTCCAAAGTTTAGAAACTAAAATTTTAGGGTGATAACAAGATGATTTGAAAACATATGACACATGAATAATCCAACATGTCATTCCAATAAAATAAGAGGTCAAATTGTTTTAGAAGAAACTCAGAAAATTCCATCTGTCACTTGAACCTCTCATACATAAAGAATTGATTAAGTTGTTGGGTGCCAAGATCATATACAAGGTTCTTCATTCTAAGTGGGTTTCGAGTTTAGTTTCTATAAGGAAGAAGTCCAGGGATATTTTCTAGTGCATAGATTTCTAAAATCTTAACAGGGCCTCAGACAAAGACAACTACCTTGTGTCGTCTATACAGCACATCTTGCAAAACAGTATCTGGAGCTGAAATGTTCTCTCTCCTTGACATATTTTCTGGATATAACTAGGTTCTAGTAGCAGAACCTGATAGAATTAAACCTACCTTTCGTACCAAGTGGGGTATGTTCACTTATAGAAGAATTTCAATTGGGCTTGTAAACACAGGCACAACTTTTTATCGTGGTTTAGACATCGCCTTCCATGGGCTCATCGAACAGAGTGTGGTGGTCTATCTTGGTGATGTGACAATATTTTCAAGAAAGCGATTAGACCACCTGCACCATCTCAAGAAGGTATTTGAGCAATGTCGAAAGTATGGGATTGACTTGAATCCCAAGAAGAGTGTATTTGCAGTGTCTGAGAGGAACCTCCTTGGGCATATTATCGCTAAGAGTGGAATCAAGGTTGATTTGAACCAAGTTCAGACTTCAACAAGAAATATATGTAGTCCTTCTTGGGAAATATCAACTTCCTCTGAAAGTTCATCTCATATTATGCGAAGATTGTCAAACCTATCAAAGACATGATCAAGAAGGATGCAGTTTACAACTGGGTGAAGAAGGAAAAGTATGTGTTCACCCATATCAAGCAAGCAATAGCAGATACACTATGTTGTACAATCTAGATTTCATTAAATATTTCTTGATTTGTATATTCACTTCCAAAAATTCCCTCGCTATAGTACTCACACAGAAGGATGAGTTGAACAACAAACATCCCATCTCCTTCATGAGTACGAGCATATAGGGACCCAATCTCAATTATCCCAATGTGGATAAATAGGCATATGTTGTATACAAGGCAGTGAAACACTTCAGGCCCTACTTGCTAAAAAATCATTGCATAGTCTTCGTGCCACACCCAGTAGTCAGAGTGTTGCTTGTTCAACAAGAGTTGGGTGAAAGACCTGCGAATTGGATGACAAGACTACCAAAGTATGATGCTGATATCAAGCCTATTCACACTATCAAGGTTCATGGTCTCTATAGACTTGCAACAGAAGTAATACATGCCCAAGAGGAAGAAGAAGAGCTCTCTAGTTGGGGGCAAGAAATCGATATGTATAATATAGAGCAACCATCACCCACTTTGCATGGCAACCCTTGGTATGAAGAACTGTGCCAGTACCTCGACCATGGCACCTTGCCCTCTCACTTTTCCATGTGATAGAAGAGGGCACTTTGCCTCAAAACCTTATCTTACCAATTGGTGCACGGAGTGCTATACAGAAAGCATACAAACATAATTTTTCCCAGGTGCCTAGAGGCATAAGGTTCAAAGAGAGTGTTATGTCACATGCATGAGGGACCAGTCGGAGGTCACTTCATAGGTAACAAAACTATGTATAAATTCATAAGAGTCGATTTCTACTGGCCTACATTTTTTAAGGATGCAAATGCTTATTCTTGTAATTTCCTGGTCTGTTAGTGATGCATCAGCAGAAAGCGAAGGTTAATAGCCCCACTGTAGCCTGTTACAGTGGATCAACCATTCCAACAATGAGGCTTAGACATCATTGGGGAAATCTTCCCCCATTCATCAAGGAAACACCACTACATTCTAACTACTACAAATTACTTCACATGTGGATGGAAGTAGTTTTACTCAAACAAGTGAATGACCAAGAAGTCATCAGATTCCTTCAACATAACATCATCTCGAGGTTTGGCATTCATGTATCACTTGTTGTTGAAAATGCGACTTACTTCTCTTCATTGAAATTGGATGATTTTGCATTGAAATATGGTATTGTGCTTAAACCTTCATCTAACTACTACCTGAAGGGAAATGGTCTGCTGAATCAACAAACAAGAATCTTATTTGCATCATCAAAAATACCATTTAATCTAAGCAACAAAACTAGCATTCCACCCTGGTGAATGCACTTTGGGCTGACCGAGTTACACCCAAGCCCTCTCTGAAAAAATCTTCATACTTCCTTATATACGGTAAAGAAGCCATCCTTCCACCTAATATCTACTTTCATGCTCTTTAGTTATCCCAAGAATCATGGGGCAAGTTGCTCTCTGATATCTAGTGGAGTTGAAGATTAGGTCTTTAACTGCAACTATGCAAATTTTAGGTTCAACTCCAACTAAACCTTTTCCAATTTAGTTCATGCATTGCACACTCAAGCAGTGAGCTTCCAAACCTCAACATCTATTGGCTTAGCCTTAGGAATGTCCAGCTCTGGGACAGTCCTACACACCTCATCCACGACTATGGCAATGTGTTGGTTCTTTTTTGTAATGTATTTTACAAGGTTAAGGGCAGAGTCTCTTTGCATGGTTAGCTGGGCATTTTTAACCTTCTAGTCACTGATCACCTACAACGCACATTGTTCACGAGCCCGAAATTCCGCGATCATGTCGTCCCGCAAAAGGTGAAGTGCCTCATTAGGAAGCGTGGCCATGTTGATTCCAACTCTCTTGAGGGCACTGACAGTACGTCTGTGAGCTTCAGTCTCTGTTGTCAGTATCCATTCGGTAGCAATATTTCTTGAGGATCCCTTGCGCACAACATCCCTGCAGCTTCTGTGGTGCTAAGCGCCAAGCTAGTTGACGCTGCACTAGTCTGTATCTGTGATGCAAGGATCTGCAGCTTGCGCAGACCCATCTATATAGCACCTAATGCCTATTGTTATTGTTGCTTGAACTACTGCAGCAGTTCTATGGTGGCATTTCACACCATATCACCTATGTCATTTAAGTCCCCCTCTGTCAGGTTGATCAGTTCCAGAGATGTCTTACTAGCCTTGGACTTCTTCCACGACCCTACTTTATCTGGATCTCTAGTGCGCTTGGTGTAGAATAGAGTCATCTCCAGGTCAGCTCCTCCCTACTCCGTCTAATCATCTTCTTCCTCGGTCTCTGGGGAAGGAAACTTCTGGCTCCAGTCAGAGTCGCACTCCTCTTCACCTGCCTATCCAACCGACTACTGCGTGGTAGCGTGCTCTACCTTGGCCTTATCATCGGCCTCCTTTTTCCTCTTCATGGCTAGTTGTTCCATCTTTAGCTTGGCTTCTTCCTTCTTCTACTATGTGACGGTCTCGCTAAATCCCATTGTCGAGTCTATGGAATTGCACCAATCTGCTGGCCAGCGGTCGAGGACTACTATAATTGCATCATCTATGACCAAGTATGGTAGGTCATTGCATTTCTACTCAGGGTCCTTCCATGCCCATATTGAGACATGGTGGAAGTCAGCCTTGAATTCCACATACTCCTGCAACTTTTCAAAATTTATAGTTTTTAGCTGTGGCTTACAGTTGATGGCCATATGGATTCTCATCTCCATCAAGATCCAGAAGATCTTGTTGTCCTTTATTTGCTAAGGATCCTTCATCGCCCACAGCGAAGAAAACTTTTCCACCTTTGGTAAGTCCGGCATGACCGAAGGAAAATGGCTATCTTCAAGTAGTTCCCATGCAGCCAACACTATGGACAGTAATAGCCATGCATAGTAGAAATTCTGACTATGATCTTGTGCCTTATGGCAGTTCACAAGGAACGCACCATAGAGGTAGCATGCCTAGCTAAATTGAACTCCCTTCGTGCAGTAGGCTGCCAAAGCTATCATTGGTGTTGGCACTTCATCTGTGCGACACTTCTGCATGACCTTCCCTACTAAGATTTGCGTCGCCACTTTGACCGTAGGGTCAGAGATACTCGAAATGGTGTAACCACACAACTTCTTTACGAGCTTGAATTTTTCCTTCATCGCGTCAGCAAGCGCATGCTCATTGACCTTTCTACCAAATGCCATGGCCATATTTTCTCTTGTGTACGGTAGTTGAGTGATCCTATGGATCAAAAAGTTAGTGATGGGTATTGGCTCCTCCAACCATAGACACCCATCGTGCACCAAGAACATCAGTTGCTTGATCACTACCATTGTGATAGGTGCACGGTTTTAATGCGGCACCCATAGCAGGTTTAGCAAGCCTGCTTTCTGTTTCAGCCACTTCCTTGGCTCCAAAGAAGTCACTCTAGTATTTTTGTGGAAGACATGGTGCATAAGTTGGTCTATCACTAAATGAGGGAAGTGCTTTGTGTAAGCTAAGTCCCAGTCCTCCAACTTCAAAAGGGGGACACGGCCCAAGCATGGTCCCTTAAAGGCAATTTGGTCTAGTAGGAGGGGTGCGTGTAGGGTGACCTTACTCTCATCAATATCTTTGGGCACATTCATCTTGCCCCTACATGGAGGAATGTATTCAGGCAGCTTAGAGATGGGGTCCAACCACTCAATTTCAACGTCTTCCATTTCCACTGCAATATCCTCATCATTCATGGTGATTTCTTCAACCTCTTCTTCTGGATCTAGGTCAATCATTTTGGCCTTTTCTTGTGTGGTGGGTTATCCCAACTGTGGGTGCTTCCTAGGTGATGCATGCATCGGCAGCTCCATTTTCTGCTTGTCCTTCTTTAGTTTTGAACCCTCCTAAGTTGGCGTAGGCCTAGGCCTAGGTGTCTTGGGGGATTTAGGCACTTCTGCCGGTACGTCTGCAAGCTCAACTTCTGGGGCAGCTCCCTCTGCTACCATAGCTACCTCTGGAATAGCTCCCTCGACTTTCATTGCTTCAATTCTCATAGCTTCTGTGAGCGTTGACATGATGTTATGCAACAACTCTTGTGTCTCCTTTGGCAACATCTCAAATACTAAACTTGCTAGCAAAACTTCAAAGTTTTCATGGTTCATGTGCGCCTAAGAGCTCAGCACCTCAATTCTCAAAATGCCAAGTGTTTTCCCCTAGGCAACCCTTTGTAATTATAGGCATTTTTGAAATCAAATCCAACCGTTCCACCCAAAATCGGTTCATTAATGCGAGATTGGCGAAACATTTTCAAAGATCTGGTCCATAAATTCCGACTTAAATGCTGCCCCACCCTCCCACTCCATTTGGTCATTTTCTCATCGTCAAACCATGAACAATGACTTTAACAATCACTTTCCAACTATCCTGCATGGTTTTTCATTTAGTGGTGTAGTTTCCTGCATGCTTTTGTGAGCTCTATGACATTTCTTTGTTCCACGCAGTTCTCCCCTCACGCAGCTCCCCAACCCGAGCAGTGTAGTATATAGTCGCGCGCCTCCTTTCAACTACTTGGTGTACTAAGGCTATGTTTCCCTCATATAGTCACCTAGCTAGTTCACCAGTGTATGGCTTCAACTGGCTGCCATTCACCTTCCCTGGGAAGGGTTCTCCATTCAATTTGACCAGCTGAATTGCTCCACCATCAGTAGTCTCCTTGATGACATACGGCCCTAGCCAATGCATCCTAAATTTCCCTAGAAATTTATCAAATTTTCTATCATATAACAAGACCAAATCATTTACCTTGAAGGTGTGTAGTTTGATATGTCGATCATTCCATGCCTTTTCGCACTCCTTTTGAACTTGTTGATGAAATCCAACTAGAAATCGGTCCTCCTCAAGCTTCGCTAGTTGTATGAGCCTCTCTTCTAGGGCTCCACGATCCACCATTCCTGTGAGTGCCGCTATGTGTAGACTAGGTACAATGTATTCCATTGGCATCACAGCTTCTACACCATACATGAGTCTGAAATGTGTTTGTCCATTCAGCTTCTTGCAAGTTTTTCTGTAGGCCCATAGCACCGCGATTACATGCACATCCCAGTCATTTCTCTAAGCATTTCAGACCTTTGGTAGCATGCTCTCTAGTATCTTATTGAATGCTTCCACTGTCCCATTAGCCTGCGGATGATAAGGCGTATTTTTCTTATGATACACCTGAAATTCTTCTGTCAACACGCTAATTGTTTTGTTAAGAAAGTGCATACCATGATCACTCATCAAGAAATTTGGACACCCAAATCTTGTTAAAAAAATATTCAAAAATAAACTTTGTTGTTGTCATGCCTGTACAATCCTTCACAGGCTACAACTCAATCCACCTAGTCAAGTACTCAATCACAGTGATGATGTACCATGCACCTGTCTTCTTGCCTTGAGGCTGAATTGGTCCCACAAAGTTGATTGCCATTTTTCGAATGGTTGTAATGTCACCTACGACATCAGAGGTAGCTCATCCCTCCACGATGACCTGTCAGTCCTTTGACATGCATCACATGCCTTACAATATGCTTTCGAATCCTTATGCACAGTTGGCCACCACAACCTAGTGTGTAGAATTTTCTACGATGTCACTTTCCCTACATAATATCCTCCCGTAGCTCCTCCATGGGCCTCAACGAGGATGTTGCTTCATTCAAAGTTAGGCACATAACGTCACAATATTTCGTACGACCCCATTTTGTACAAGTGTCCTGCAATGATAGAAAAGGTTGTTCCACGCACTACTAGTTCCTTCTTCTGTTGACTTGTATAACCTTCTGGAGCTTATCCTATCATCAGGAAGTGGATAATATATTCAAAGTGATTGTCTGCAACACACACCGCAAAGAGTTATGTGTTAGATAGTGCTTCCTCCAAAATAATATGTTCCTCTCCAGTTTCAATGCACGATAGATGATCAGGCCTCGCATGTAATCGTCTTGGATTCACAATAAATTCAAAGTCGTACTTCTGGAACAATAGTAGCCATATACATATTCCCCCCCCCCCCCAACACAAGCTTGTTGGCCAGGTACTTCAACGCGAAATGATCTATATACATCTTAAAGTGTATGCCCAACCAATAGTGCCTGAACTTCTAGAGTGCGTACACCATAGCTAATCCTTCACGGTCTGTCGTGGAATAATTTTTCTCTGCTTTAGATAGCTTCCTACTTGAAAATTCTATAGGATGATCCAATTCTCCCTCACCGGCCTATGTCAGTACGACCCCTAGCGCAATACATGACGCGTCCATGTGCACATGAAATTTCTTCTTCCAATTCGGGAAGACTAGGATCGGTGTGGTGACAATTTTCTCTTTCAGCACATCCAAGATCTTCTGACATTCATCATTCCAACAAAATGTAGCATCCTTTTTCAACAATTTCTCCATAGGCGCGGAAATATGGGCATAGCTCTTGATGAACTTCCTATAGTGTCCGGTATTCCCTAGAGTTGCGCACAACTATTTCACATTCCTCAGCACCTCCAAGCTGATTATCACCGCGATCTTCACAAGGTCTACCATTAATCCTTGTCTGCATACTACATGACCTAGCAAGATCCCAAAAGGGACACAAAACAAACACTTCTTTAGATTGAGCATGATATGATATCTCCTACATGTATCTAGCATCAAGCAAGGACTCACCACATGGCACTTGACCAATCCAAACATTGTCAAATCGTCAAAGTATACCTCTAGAAATTTATGAATGAAGTCTTTGAATGCCGCAATGACTACGTGTGAAACGATCATTGGCACATTCTTTAGCCAAAAAGGCATTACGATGTACTAAAAACATCCCCATTCAGTCACAAAGGTCATCTTGCTTCTATCCTTAGGTGCCATTTTGATTTGATGGTACCCAGATAACCCATCAGTGAAAGAGTATGTTTCTTGGCTGCCTACATTATCTAGGACCTCATCAGTGAAGGGGGTCAGGAAAGGATCATGCACACAAGCATCATTCAACTTCTGGAGATCTACATATATGCTTATTTCTTCCTTCTATTTCTTTTCCTGAACCACTATTGGGCTTACCCAATTAGATTCTTCCACCAGTTCAATAATACCTGTCACAAGCATCTTATCTAACTCAGCGCAGACCCTTTCCTTATACTTTGGATTAAGGCGGTAAGGTCTTTGTTTCATAGATTTCATGTCTGGTTTCAAGGTGATCTTCATGACACCCAGATCTCCTATTATTCCCTTCAGATCATAAAACTTCGTGGGGAACAAATCTTGATATTCATGGAGGAGCTTAGTGACCTTATCTACTATCACGTCATCCCAATAGTCCCCAATCTTTGCAAATTTTGACTCTGACTCTGTGCCAATGTTGACTTGTCTAGTTTTCAATGGCGCAGTTATATCTTGATCCTCTATTGGGGTCCTTCAACCTCACGGTGACCCTCAGTTTCCAGAATATTAATCTTTCTTGGATCCTTGTATTCTTCTTTAGCAGTCACGTTATAGCATTCTAGTGTGTGGCTCAGCTGGGTAGTACAATCTGGTTGAATCAGGTCCAAAGGATCTTGTGGTATCTTGAGGATCATTGTTTTAACCTCCTGTAGCACCACGTCAATACAATCAAACTCATCCTCAAAGCTTAACGTAATTATAAACCCCTGGCACAAGATGTCTCGTTCTTTAGAGCCATGGCAGAGCTCTGTTTCCAAGTACCAATTCATTGGTATGAAATCCAGGATATGAAAAAACAGATGCACCAATTCAAGCTGGGGCTTCACTCCATAAGCTTTATTCCATTTGGCTAGGTGATCATGTAGATCATCCCTTCCATCATACTTGTTTGTCATTCGTACTTTCGGCTGTCCAAAACGTATTCTCATCATCCTCCTATATTTGTGCCAATCACCGAAATTATCCTTGTGCGTACCCCACCATCTTGCAAGTGTAGTGCGCAACGCCCTATCCAAGGCCTGGAAGTAATGCTTCTCTGGCACTTCTCTTTCAAATGCATCCAAAAATACATCCACGTCAGTTAACCCATCATAAGAAGGCATATTCCTCACTTCTAATAACACATAGCACAATGACTTGGTCATCATATTATAGCATAGTGTAGATACTTCATGCAACTAGTTCTACTAGTGCTCTAGTTCTTCATCCGAATCTGATGGTTAGGAGCTCTCACGGTCCCATGTAATATGTATTTCTACTATTGGATTTACCCAATCCTGGTCTCATGTCATTATCTTATAAATCCGGTCCAAATCGTCATCACTTTCATAATCACAAACCATTTCTGTATAGCACGGTCCTTCTGCAGGATTTAGTGGCACCACTACATGGAGTGATTTCTTTTCGAATATCATATTTAGCCACTTTAGGTTGATTACCCCATTCATTTCAGTGGCTCAATAAATCCCAATGAGCACAAGGTAGGGAATTCTATCATTCACAATCTCTATTACTTCAAAATTCGCCAGTGCGCACGTGCCTTCGATGTCAACTATTACCCCCTACAGCCTCCCCATTGGGATAATTTTATATTGATTCGCCAATATTAACTAGATCGAAGACCACTGGAGCATAGGTCTGCCCATTCTTTCCTATGTTTGTTTTGGCAAAACATTCGGGCTTGACCCTAGATCCAAGATAACTTGGTCCATTTAGTATTCCCTTATCTGTGTGGTGAGTCTCATCTCACGTACAGTCCTTGCCTTATTCTTACCAAGCTTTCTAACTACGTGCGGTTCACCAGAAGCTTCGTCCTTGCTAGCACACCAATTGATCAATTCTTGTAGTCCCTTCACAGCCTTACTATCGTGGAGTAGTTTCATGTGGGTCTTTAAGAACGTGGTAATCATCGATGGGTCCATTTCTTCAACTGGTTTCTCTTGACTTCCTAAGGTAGAGGCATTAGTGAAGCTTTTCTTTGCTTCCATAAAGGTTTCTTTTGCACACTCTAGATCAAACCCAATCTCCTTTTCAGGTGATTTTCAGACCCATTCACCTTCTGCAGGCTGCTTCCCTTTATCCTCACCAGTCATCGTTCCACTTCGTAGCATAATGCTTATCTTAGGGTCTTCCTCATGAGGCTCAACCCTCATCATATGGAGGTTCTATGTCAGTTGCGGAGGCTGCAAACCCTTTTCAAGAATCTTAGCCAACAATATAGGGCAATCCTTAGTTGCATGGTCAAATTGAGTGCAATAGCGGCATGAAAGTTGCATTGGATTCGGACAATCTCCCACATAATGTCCTGGTCCTCCACAATTGTAACAAATAGGTTTCCCTCGGCCTCTACCAGGCCCCCCTCTGGTGAGCTCCAGTATTGCAGCAATAATGTTGCAACTCCTAGGGCTCCCTTCTTTACTTTTATCAACCCGGCAGTTCGTAACAAACTTGGAAGCGATGGTGTTGTATGCAAAAATACTAGCTCTTACTATAGGCTATCACTTGATCAGTTGGCACAAGTTTGCTAGGAGCTCAAGCCAACTTCTATGAGTTCTCAGAAGAAGCTTTTACTATGACATAAGAGAGCTAATTCTACAGGGGCTATTCTACTCGTAGAAAGAGAAGGAAAACTTAAATGAAATACAAACCCTAGCAAACCCTAATTTTGCATGAAAGGAGGTAGAAACTACTGAAATGGGTGCCACTAACTTCTGAAAAGGTACATTGCATTTATTCAAGCCACTTCTGAAGAGATATATAAAGAAATCATCTTTTTGTATTTTTTGGGTATTTTTATGTGGGATTATTATGCTTATGGTTTGACTGATTGAGGTTGTGCAAAGGTTTGGTGGCAAAGGAGGATGGAGTTGGCTTTTGCAGATGGTGAGGAAGGTGTGGAGCGGTCCTAAGAAGTCTCTAGTACCCTTCTGGAGACTTCCATTGCGATCAAACTTCAAAAAATCACTCGCATGAACTTCTACAGGAGGATGCAGGGGATCTACAGGAAGTTCTACAAGAAGTTTTACAGGAGGAGGCTGAAAGTGGTTTTTAGAGGTTTGCAGGTGGAAAAATAGTGGAAAAAGGGAAATGAAGGTTGGATGAAAGTTTTTGAGGGTCGAGGACTCTATTAATGAAGATCAGGAATGAAGGAGAGGGTTGGACTTACTCAAAGGGGAAGAAAGCAACTTTACACAAAAAATCAGGGGCAAATTGGCGACATGAGGCGAATGAGAGGGGAAATCTTGAGAGATGAACTATTATAGGTTTTTTTGTGGTGGAATGATAGGTTGGGATGTTTTACAAGTGATCCGTACTCTTATTTCCCAAAACTAACCAAAGTAAAGACTGAAAAAATAGAGTTGTCTATTTTGACCTAAAATCTGACCTAAAAATAGAGTACTGCTGAAATTGTTTTTATGAATAGAATGTTTTGTGAGAAATTCATGGTAAATGAACATGAAATGGTCTAAGCATGTCGATCCAAGCAAATATCAACTTCTCCAACTCAAAACATCACACTAGCAATTGCATGAAAGGAAAAAACTGTGTTTTTGGTGGCAGCAGTAGTGCCTTGACCTAAAATCATGGTCCCAAGGAGGGAGAAAGGAGATCAAGGCCCGCTGGTAGAATTTTTGAGTCTTTCTCTATTACTACAACAAACTACTCAAACAACTTGAAGCAAGAACAACTAATTTAACCATCAAAAGCAACCTATTTTACCAAAGCAATATTTAACCTAAACAACAGAAATCAACTTATGAATGCAAGAGAAAAACATATAAATACACAAAAGAGGTGTTGGGTAGCTTGGGTTGGGCCCTAACCCAAGAGCTTCAGCCCTCTAGAAAACATCAGTTCTGGTTCAAAGCTGGATTCATCTTCATTGATAAAAAATAATAGTTACATCACAAAATTTTCTGCAAAAATAGCTCGAAAATGAGCTGAGTATAAGACTACACGATAGTGCGAAACTAGAATATGAAATGGCTTACCTACTAAGGCCTAAAGCCTTCTTCTTTATACAAGTGAGGACCTCCAACAGTCCCCCTAAACTTAAGGAACTCAGCTGCCTAAAACTGGAGATAATAGCAGCCCCACTTGAATTGCTCGGCTGCCCCTTGGAATCATTGATGTGGTGGCCTTTGTACTCCGAGCTACTAATGGAGAACTGGAGGAAGGGGTCATTAATGCAGGAGACACCCCTCCTATAAGTCCTCATACCCATTTCCTCGAAATTGGCTATCATTCTACTCATAAATGCCTGGTCCTTGTCCAAAAATTGTCCAAAAATATGCAATAAACACTCATTAGACTATGTGGCAAAGTGACTATCCCCATTCACTCAATTGACATAAATATATTCAAAAACATGAAAAAACATATGGATAATGGTTGATTAAATGGAAATAATAGGAAAAATGAGCCCATATAGTTACCCATTTCTGGGGCTCACCATCACCCCCTGCTGAATGGGTTGCTCATCCTCTAAGCAACTAATCCAGTTCTTCATCCTTGATAGCTTTAACAACTTCCCTGGCATCCCAAGCCTCTGAGGTGATGTCCTCTTCCCTGTCATGAAAACCTACCTTTCTGTCCACTTCCTCCCATTGCTTCTATTCTTCTTCTTCCTTAACCCCTTCCGATAGTCCTAAGAGTAGTGGAGGACTAAACTTAAGGCCAATCCAGTTGGCTTTCAAGTTTTGCATTAATTGTTTGTATAGGGGCACTCTCACCATAGCCTCCCTCATTCTGGTTGGGGTGTGATACTCCCTGATCTTTAAGCTATATGATAATGTATTCCACCTTCTCATGCAAGCATGAAGGTATTCATCATGAAGTAATCTTTCCATATCTTCAAAATGAGCGATAGCTTGTGCTTACCTTTCAGCATAATCAGAGAGAACTTGAGGATTGCTTGCAAGGTGTTGATGAGCATATATGAGAGCTGAGAGATCTTCTGGTTCAACCCTTATCAGCAGGGGCTCACTTAGTTCTTTTGCCATGATCTGTTGAATTTCCACTGCTCTCTTTTCCTCATGGCTCATCCACAAAGCCATATCCATGAGCTGTAGGTCTCCCAATGTAGCATTCGGATCCCAGAAATTCATATCAG
Organism: Pinus taeda; assembly: GCA_000404065.3. Classification (NCBI taxonomy): domain Eukaryota; kingdom Viridiplantae; phylum Streptophyta; class Pinopsida; order Pinales; family Pinaceae; genus Pinus; species Pinus taeda. The sequence goes on along the minus strand of APFE031743877.1, from coordinate 169,389 downwards.
GGAGTGCTATATTGTGTAAATAAAATTCTGCTAATTTGGTTTTATCCTCAGCTAAACTGGTAGCACATAAATGCATAAACTGACCATAATTTTGGAATGGGATTGTGCCCCTTTGGGCCAATTTTTTAATCTGGAATTGGAGCCATTGGTCTTTGAGATATAATGCATAGGATCTAGCTGGTTGCCTACACTGCAAGGCCTCCATTTCCCAGCTGGCCATGTAGGCCATCTGGGCTTCCCTTTCCTTCAACTATTGTTTCAACATCAGCACTTCAGTTGTTGCCTCTTATTCTCTTTCTTGCTACTGCTTTATCATCATTTCAACATCAGTCTGTGGCTCTTCCTCTTGCTACTATTTCTCTGCTACTTCATAATCTACTAGGGAACCTTCTTGTTGTTGCTGCCCTTCCAAGATTGGCAACTTGTGTCCCCCTTGAGTTTCTTGTTGTTGTAACTGCTTTTTCAGCAGTTCATCTTCCTCCTGTAGTTGGGCTCTTTTGATGCTCTCTAGGTGTCTTACCATGCCCAACTCCCTTCTTAACTCTTTCAATTGTTCTTCCATGTTTCCTATATTTTCAACTCCTTTGGATTTAGCAATTTTCATCCAGGTGTGGGTTCTGACTCTTTCTTGTTCTAATTCAAAGAAAAGAGGTAGAGCGAATTTTTGTGGGATGATCTTCCCACCTTCTAGAAGATTGTAATAGGAGCCTAAATTAGGCTGAGGGCTTGTTTCAAGTATCTCTTTGGCCCTACTTTCCTCTTGTGACTATTCTGCTACTTTCTCTTCTAATTTCTCAGTCTCTTTCAGTTTGGCCAATGTTTCCTATAGAGAGGTTTGAGCTTCCTATAGAACTGCTTTGGATTCCATTAGTCTGATTCTTTCCTTCTAGGTGGAAGTTTTGGGACTCCCTCTCTCATAGGTGATAGAGATTTTGGAGGGGGATTCCTCATTTTTCTCAGTATGTGCATCCTAAATTATTATAGGTTCTTTTGATAATGGTTGGGGCTTCCCACCTTAATCTTGGTGCTCCTCCTGGCTTTGAAATACATGGATGTTTGTCTTTTTCGTTTTCCGTTCGATTTTGTTGGAGTGCTCAATGCAGCAAGCACAACTGCTACTTCTTTTGCCCATGTTTTAGGGGATGTTTCTTTCTGTTGTTCTTCTCCTTCATCTTCTGTTGTTTTTGCTTATGCCTATGCTACCTCTAGTGGTGTCTTCTCTTTTCCTTGTTGGATCCATACCTCTCTTGTGGTAGTCTTTTTCTGGGCTTTCTTGGGCTTTTTCTTCTCAACTTTTGTTCTTTTCCTCTTCTTTGTATTTGAGACTATTTTCTTTTCTACCTTAGGTATTACAGTGGATTTGTCAAGTTTCTCATCTTCTTTCTGCTTCTCCTCTGTTTCTTGTTCCTCTTCTATTTGAATATTTTGTGTCTCCTCATGCATTTCTTTCTCAATTTCCTCTTTCTCTTCCTCCTCCTCACTGCCAGATGGGTTGATGGCCTTAATCAAAGTTTTGATGTCATCTTATCTAGACATATTCCTAAAAATTTCCCAAGCTATGGGGATGGTGTATGTGTGTAGAGCATCTTCCACCAATAATTTAATGAGACCATGGTGGGCTAGCTGGTCTAGGACCCCTGCATTCAACTTGGTGACACATTCTATCAAAGACTGGAGAAGGAAATATGGGAGACTGAGTTTTATAACTGCAGGTAGTTCCATCCCATATCTCAATTCATGCAATAACCTGAAGTGATAACCATAAAGTATGTTGAACCTTCCTTTACTAGTGATATATGTAGGTTTTAACCCCATACAGAAATTACCTGCATACGAATTCTAAATCACAGGAAAAATAAAAATGCGAGAGCATAACACATAAAACACATATACACAGAGATTCCCACTGGATCTCAAAACCGAGACTACCAGCTTGATTTTTCATTATATTCATTTCAATGTTACAATACATATTTATACATGCCGAAGCGTCCAATACCATGGACCGAAAACCATCGCGTCCAAAACTGTGGACTGAAAACCATAGGTAGGTTCGCCCAACCTAATA